>VZRX01003961.1:28747-136267 GCA_013398075.1 Notiomystis cincta | reverse complement strand
GCAAACTTCCCAAATCAAGAGGAGAACAAGGGACACCAAGAGTTGCCCCAGGGAGTAGAGGACAACATGAAAGAGCTTTCCCATGGGGAAGATGGCAATGACAAAGACGTGTCCCAAGGGGAAAAGCACATCAGCTACGACCCTTGGGCCCAGTGAATGAGAGGCATCCTGACACTGCTGCGTGAGAGCTGCAGGGGCAGAGAGCCCGGCAGCCGCCCCGCACAGCCCCTGCAGCCAGGCCAGCCCTGTGCCCAGCTGGCCAGAAGCCATGGCCTCGGCGGGCAGAGCTCGGGGCAGTGCCGGGCTCAGGCCGGGCCATGCCAGAGACTGAGGAGGCGGCCTTGGCCAAGGAAGAGTGGAAAGGCTCTCCTGACCAAGAGCTGGCCCGGGGGCAGGGTGACAGTGAGGAAGAACTGTCCCAAAAGGAAGACAAGAGAGACCGAGACCAGTCCCGGGTGAAGGGGACAGAGAGCAAAGCCTGAGCAGCCCTGCAGAAGAGCAGCCCAGGCCTCGCTCGGGCACACGCAGGCCCATGGCCTCCATGGGCCTCAGGCCGAGCAGCGGCAGCGTCCCTCCCGCTCGAGGCGGGCGCTGCGGGCTCTGAGCAGGCTGTGCCCGTGTCCCTGCACGGGGCACGGCCTGAGGGTCAGTGCCCCGCTGCCAGCACCGGGCCGGGCCCCAGGCAGGCTGGCTGGCCCTCAGCCTGCTCAGCATCCCACGGCAGCAGCACGGGGGGACAGTCCCACAGCACAGGACCGGGGTGTGTGTCCCAAACAGCCACGGCTGGGGGGCCGCGGGGTCAGCCCAGCACTCCTGGCAATAACAGACAAGAGCTGCTGGGAGTGACCCAGCACTGCTGGGAACAACCCGACATGGCAAAGAGGAAACTGTGACTGGAGCAGGGGTCCCTGTGGAGGGAGCACAGCACTTTTCGGGGACAAAGATCCTGCTTCTGGTCCCTGGAAAGAAGCACAGCAGAGGACAGCAAAAGGACAGCAAAGAAGCCAAGAAGTGAGCGTGGACTGCAGGGCAGAATCAAGACCACCCAAGAGCCCTGACACATCCAACCCATTTCCAGAGAGGTCCTAAAGGACACACTCTGCATGGCAACAAATTTGCAAAGAAACCTATCTCCAGGGCAGGGAAAACCCTCTATGCAAAAGATCCTCCTCAAACCTGGGCAGGGATCCCAGGATCCTTGACATTCCACCATCTGGATTGACATCAGACCCAGGAGTGAGATCCCCATTGGCTGGATCAACTCTGGAACCAGGATGGACATCCCCATCACTTGGAATAACACTGGAACCAGGATGGACATCCTGTCAGCAGGATTGATGCTGGAACCAGGAATGAGATCCCCATTAGGAGNTGATTGATGCTGGACCCAGGAATGAGATCCCCATTAGGAGGGTCAACACTGGAACCAGGACTGCTGATGTCCTGTTCTCTCTCTCTCTCTCTCTCTCTCTCTCTCTCTCTTTTTCTCTTTCTTTCTCACTTTCTTTCTCTCTCTTTCCATCTCTCATCTCTTCTTTTATCCCTTTTCTTTCCCCCTGCCCCTTTCTCCCAAAGTACCATGCAGGTGTAGACACAGCAGCCTAGGGACTAACACAGCTGTGGCCATTCCAGATATATAATTTAATAATAAAACTTGGTGAGTTTATGCAGATCCTGTGACTTTTGTCATTCCTTTCAATCACAAGCAAAGTACAAGTCTTGGGTACTTCCTTCTCCTTGAGGGTGGATTCACAAGGGAGTGGCTTTGCCATGACACTCTAATCAAACTTCTGTCTCAAGCAGTTTTCCTCAGGGTGATTTTCGGAATCTCCTGGATGGGATTGCCAGTTAACATTCTATAAGCTTCTTTCCCCACTAAGGACAAGGGGGCTTGATTTGGAGGTGTCCCTTGCTCCCTTACAGAGTCATTCATTGGTGTTGTCATCCTGGCTGTAAATTCATCACTCATGGTGATGGTCTACCCCTCTAATTTAAACAGCAGTAGTTTTGAAACAGGTATCAGACATTGTGCTGTTATTCTATTTTTATGGTATTTACTGATTTTTACTTTTTTCACCAATATTATATTCAAGTATTCCAATCAATTCTCCCAGTCTCACAGTGTAAATCACTCTATATGTTTAATAATTTATCATATAAATCAATGCAATGAGGAGAATTTGGTAGAAAAGCTTTCCAGAATATGGATTATATATTTATGGTAGCAACGTCCAAGATACACTGAGTTTGTGGACTGAAAATTTCCAGGAAACAGTGTATAAGAATAATATAGAGGGGAAAAAAGGCAATATATTATTATTGATTTGTGGATCTTTGTTTTTCTTCATGAAAAAAATAAAAATGTGTCTTCTCTTCATCCAGTCCTCACTAGAAAGGAGTCTAAATCCATTGTCATCAGTGCATACGTGAGCTCTGCTTGTGCTCTGCCCATTTACACAAGCTGAAGGTCTGGCCCTTGTTCCACAGAACTCAAGAACCATCAGAAATAAATGGACTGCAATCAATTTACCAAATGAGAACAAGTTGCTAATTGGGAAAATGAAAGAGATGGCAAAAACAAGCAGGCCTGGCATTTCAGAAGGTTGGAGATGGATAGTGTAGGATCAATGAATTCCTAAAGTACAAGAAAATTCAGCTGAATTTCAAACTGTGGGATGAGCTCAGTAATTATATAAAAATCACTTGCTTTACAGCTCATAGAAATCCATTAACTATGATCACTAAATGAAAATGAACTTCAAAGGGTGGATAAGCTACTGAATTTTTCCAACATATATTTCTTTTCCTTTTTTGTTTTATGGTTTGATTTTTAGTTTTGAAGCAAAAGCCTATGTCCTAACATAAAATACATAAAGAAAGGTGAGAGTAGATAAAAGGGTCAGCAGTGGACATTCATCCTGTGGGAGATGTGTGTGTTCCTGTTGTGTTCCAACAGCTTAACCTGGGGACACAGAGCTACAGCAGCCTCAAAACTTTTGGGCTACAAGATCTGGCAGCCTCCATTATAACATTGAATCCAATTTCCCCACCAAATGGTGATCTCATGTCTCTGCTCCAGCCAGGGGACACATGTTCACTGAGGGCCTGCATTGTCCTGGCCTGAGGTCACAGCGTTCTGTCACCTAAGGAGTTCCATCAAATTCTAAATATTTCACAGCAGAGAAATGTTTCACACAGTGTTGATGGGGCAGAAGAGTTGAAACATGCTGTTTTCACATTGTCAAAATATTTGTCACTGCTGTTGAAAATCCTAGGAAGTTGGTTTCCATATCTTGTTAAAAAAAATAGCAAATTGCATTTGAATACAAAAATGTGTTTCAACATATGCTACCTAACATATTACAAGGAGCACTGAAGTACAGTCTAATGTCTCAAATGCAGTGAAATACTTTCTAATAGTTCTGAATTACACATTTCAAACTTATTCCTTGTGAGGAAAATGCCTATTTTTTCCCATGTCAGAGGACTATGAGAATGATCATATTCACCTGAATGATATTGAAGTTTAATAGTGCCTTAGGGACAGTGGCCATAAGCAAATACCTACACCTAGATTGAGATGACTCCACAAGAATATCTCATTTCTCTGTTTAATAACTTTCAATTAATTATTCCTTCCTCACTTAATTTTCCCAAGACAATAACATTTGGAAGAAGTTGGACTTCCAAAAAAGCAGGTAGGGATTGCTTTTGTAAAGCTTTGAGTAATCATGCTGTGTCTTCTGTCAACCCTTCTGAGCAGCATGAATTGAGGAACAGATTTGTGACATCACCTCCCCATTTCCTTCCTTTCCCTGAACTTTTCCTTACCCAGGTCCCTGGGACATTTCCAGAGATTTCATGTCAGTACCCTTTTTTCCTTTTTTTTGGTAATATATTTTAGAAATCAAAATGTACTGTGAGATGAACATAGATTTTTTTTTTTTCCAGATGTTAATATGAGATACAAAGAAATTAGGAGACCTCTTTATGTCACAGTTAAAATATGTGGTATATCTGGGGATTCAGCTTTGAATTCTCAAATCCAACATTACTAACTGGCAAAATACACCAAAATTTCCTTACAGCTGGCAGTCTCAGCTCTGTGTTATTGCAGGAATGTGGAAGGTGCCAATGTGGCTTTTAACTCAAATGACTCTTCATCTCTGTTAAAATTAATCAAATTTTTCTTCAAGTATCCAGACAGCAATCAAACTGAATCCAGAGGGGAAAAAACAACCATAGGAAAAATCTTTTATTTGCTGGAGAATATAATAGGATCTAGAGTGGACTACCCACTATCTTATTCAGAAATGCTTTAAAATATTTAAAATCTATTTGGCTGATTCTGCCAGAGAGTCTGGGAATTCATTAGGACATAAAGGTACTCGTGCTCTGCAGGGAATAGTATAAAATGGATGGCCACTGGTGCCTATGAATAACTTATTTGTCACATTCGAGTCATAACATTTCACAGCCTAATAAGGAAAGATGTGCAGTTTTATATGTTTAATTTACATATGTAAAACTGAATTGAGCATTTCTTTGCATACCCTAGCACGGTAAATAGCAGTAGATTTGTGATAACAGCATTAGCTACAGCAGGTTCATGAATTACTATGTAATGTATCCTTGTACAATTTCAATACAGCCCATTTTTCTTCTCCCTCTTTGCTGCTGCTTTAAATCCTTTATCTGGGAAGCTGGAGACTAAATATAGCATCCACTGCACCTTGAACTGGGAGGCATGGATAGACTGAAGATGGCTTTGAAGATTATATATATATGATTGCATGAATATTCATGTTTGCAAAAAAAAATAAATTATATTTGGTTATTCCAACAGAACTGCACGTTTTGTTAGCCCTGGGTCACTGCATAGGAAGGAAAGTTCCCACAGGGGCAGAAGGAAAGCATCAAGCAACTCTCTTCTCTTCTTCCCATCAGTGTTTCCCTGGTTTTTATAATCTTTTCCTAAGCACACTCAACCATTCAGAGGACACAGGGGTAGAAAGGATATTTATACTTGTGTGACCTTCCTCTACACCCAGGTGGTCAGGAAGGTTAGACAAGAGTTGGATGTGATGTTGCCTGCTCTGAGGGGTTCATTTCTCTTTGAGTCCTGTATAAATTTCCAAAGAGGTCAGGAAATGAAATCCCTTTTCCAGATCTCTAACCATTAGGCCAAGATTTTTCTATGTCCTTTATCCACTACCAGTGGAAGGGCAGCAAATAGGAACTTTTCCCTGGGATGGAAAAGATAGAAGCTTAAATCTCTTTAATCCCCTCTCAGTTCTTTTAAAATATATATGTTTAAATCCATAATAGATGGTGGAATCTAGACTCAGGAAGCAGAGAGTGAATGAATTTATATTCACACCCATATTTAGGGTTTCTTACTTGTTCCATCCAAGACATTTTCCAAATGTCTGGACAACTCATGGGGTTTTTTTCCAGAATTGTTTTTTCTTTTTGTTCTTCTTTTGAGGTACATTGCTCTCATCCTGTCTTATATTGGTCACTTGTGCTATGAGATTTTGGATCCTGTGCCAGAGGCTTCCAGCTTTAGGCTGAGTCTGACTCTTCTGCCGTGGCACATATTCTATGGGCAGTGAAAATGACAGTGCACATGAATTTATTGTTCATTGTCAAGTGCCCACAGTGCAGACAGCCTCATGGCACAGTGTGAGCAATTTTTTCAGGGAAATTTCTAGGAAAAATAGGAGAAAGCACATAAAAATTAGGAATTCAGTGGAAACTCAGGTATGATTACTCAGTGCACCCTGAGGTAGCCATGTCCCTTTCTCAGAAATCATACATTAAATGTAACATTTTCTGAGTATAAAATTGATTGAGAATTTGAAGTTAAAGCTTGTTTGCATTTCACAAAAGAATGGCCAGATTCATGTGAGTGTTGGTGAGCTGCTGGTGAGAACAGCATTTCTGGAAAGATGTTTAGGAAGCAGGATACACTTTGAGGAAGTTTTTACATGGGAATTAGTCAGGACTCCCCATCACACAGATGAGCTGGCTCCCCTTATTGCCAGACCTCATCAGAATTTGGAACCACTCCCCAGTGAGTTCGTGCTGGCCAGGCAGACAGGTAGCTCAGCAGTGTGAAATCTGTGATGTCCCTGGGACAGGGCTGCCCAAAGATTGTCCTGCCAGCTTTTACTCAATACTGTCACAAATCATGCCAATTTTAGCCATTTTCTGATGATTCCTAGAGAGCAGGTGTGACTTCTCTAGTGAAATGGCTTGATATTTCTTATGTGATTCTTATTTTTTTTCAGTCTTTTTTTTTTTTTTCAAGAATAATGAGGGATGATAATTTTCTTCCAAGAAAAATTCGTAGATCTGAACTACTTTGGTGAAATTTTATTTGCTTCCTTTCTTCCTAGTACTCCTGTTCCTCATACAAAGAAATCTGGAGTTGACACCTGCATTTGTAACTTCGGACATGATTTTTGCTGGGCTTTTTGCAAACACTTGGGTTTTATCAATTTATAATGCACTCTGTCATCAATTAGTGGTCTTCACTAAAGAAATAGAATTAGAGAAGTTCTAATGGAAACTGTGAGTTTCTATGGAGAAGAAATATTCAGACAGATCCTAGTTAAAACTACCAGAGATTTATGAAAGAAAATAAAATGAACCTTGTACTTAATGGTTTAATCCAAATCCTTTGGGATTACAATGAGACCTCCATGGGGAGATATTCCACATCTGCTGAGTGGGGATAGGAGGATTTATCCATTCCTCTGCAGCATCTGTTTCTTGCACATTTCAGGGAAGATGACAATTCACAGGTCTGATCCAGTGTAGCAATTCCACTGCTACACAAAATCTGGACAGTTATATTCATTCCTTCTTTTCCAAAGCATTATTTCTCAGCTGAGATACTAAAACATGAAGGAACAGTGATTGCAACGTTCTTAAATGTCAACTGATAACAAGAACACCTATTAAACAGTAATATGAAGATCCATGTCTAATTAATCTGCCATTTATGATGAAAAAGTAACATAAACAATTAAGTTTTAATTATGTCCATTAAAATATTTTAAGTGCAATCTACTTGAAAAAGATAATTAGGCTTTAACTGAGATATTTCAAAGCAGTTACAAGTACTAACCAATCCAACTTCCAAAGTGTCAATTAGCACAGTTTAGCTACTTTCTTACTGATATTCAAATGGTGCAAAACACTTTAACACATCTAGATGCCTGATAGGTTAATAAAATGGTAACAGATTGCTTTCTGATGTATAATTTTGAATTAATGACATTATATCTAAGCTTTCTTCAACAGCAGCAATCTAGTTTTTAATTACATTACAAAAGAAAACTTGCAATATGAAGTCTATAATTAAAATCTTAATTGAGTCAGGAAGTCATAACAATAAAAAGGTTGTTGGGAAGTGCATTTATTTTATTATTCATGATTCCCTATGTTCCCTTCAAAACAGAAACAATATGCATATTATTCATGAAATTCTAAATCCATATTATTTAGACTTAATGGCACCCTCTACACTGAATTAAATTAAAGAGGGGTCAGGCCATATCTATACTGTCTCTACTAAATAAGCATTCAGTGCATAATTTTCCTAGCCACAAGAATTCTTAATTTAAGGAGCACAGGACATTAACATAGATCAAAATTGCCTGGGTTTACAAATCCTGATTTTTAGGTTTGCGTGTCCAGCCAGGGACAAAACAAGACCTGCCTGTGGGAGAGAAAGGTGTGAGATCCTCCTGTTCATGGCCTGAATAAGATCTTTGGAACACAGTGTTGGAACTTGAGACATCATGGAGTTATCCCATCCTTCTTGTTATGGTACTGTGTGAGGAATAAAATGTTTTCATCCTATCACTACTGGATAATTTTTATTTATTATATTGGGAAGTGAATGATGCACTAATTTTAGCATGTTAATAAAAACATAGTGAATTCCATTCTAATTACAATCTAACACAAATTTTGCTGCAGTATCAATAGTGGTTATCTCCCTTATCTGTTCTTTAAGCAACTTTTAAAAGAAATATTTTAGACATTAATCAGTCTCAACTCTCTTTCAAAAGTTCTGATTTCTCCTGTAGATGCCATTTTTAAAAGGCTGTCTTTCTGAACAGAAGTTCATGAGGCTCTTCATTGATCCATTAAGATACAGCCTGGGAGAACCTCTGCTTGCTAAATCATTTACTTCATTATTTGCTCTTCTCATTTCATGAAAAAAAAACACCCTTAATTCTTGTAATACAATTAGTAGTTTTAGGCTGTGCTGTTAAAACATGCTGTAGATTGATAATGCTTGAATATTTGGATTTTAGCCTGGGTGTATATCAGCATGTAGTAACCGGATATTATTTTGATCAGACAAGCATGTCCTCTGATCCAATTAATATTTTAATAATCCAGAATTCATCTATGGGACAAATGAATATGAGATTAACCAGAGAACAAAAAGACAAATAAAGCATAATGAAACACACAGGTAAAGACATTATGTAAATTGCACTGCTAAGTTCATAAATCTGTAGATTTGATTCTCCCTTCATCCATCTTTTTCCCCTTTTGATTTCTTGCTGGTTATGTGATTTGTATAATTTTTCTCTCACTGGGATGCAAATCATGACTCATCCAGAAAAACAAGAGAAAAGCAGTAGGATTCAACTCACAGATTATATACAACACTGCAGTTTAGGTGAGTGATAGCAAAATTCTGCATTTGTGGTGTGACACTGAATTTACTCTTCTGTGTAAAGGAAGGGAGAAAGACTGGAGTTTAAGCAGCCCCAAAAGCAGTCTGGGTCACACAGCAGGAAGAGCTTTTCCTCTGCAGAAAAAGCTGTGGATTTCTGCAATCTGTAAGTCCATGTTTCTAAGAACAACTTAGACAAATGTTCATCATGAACTTTTATGATTAATTAATCTTATCTCTGTGCCTGAGTGTAGTCAGCACAAATGACCTCTTGAAATTCCATCCTGAACCACTTTCTGGGATAAATAATTTTAAAACATTTACTTTTTGAAAAAAAATATTTTGCAGGATACTGATATGAATAAAGTAGGCAGTAAGAACTGGTGAAAAAAACAAATACATATATTTAAAATATCATCATTCAGGTGTTTCAAATGCAGAAGATAAAAAAAATCAAGAAGGGAATCCTTTCCTTGTACCAGTGCTTCAGACAGGAAACCAGGACAGGCAACTTATAAAAATGGGTCAAATAGGCTGGAAATAGTGATTCACCTTTCAGTTACTTATCAATCTATAAAAATTAGTGTCAGAAGGATATCAGGCTGTGAAATAAACTTAACCTAGGAAAGCATATTTATGAGAAACCTCAATCATAAGAGTGATAATCAATTGAATGAATTATAATAAGATCAGTGGAGACAGCTTTTTGTATGGGCAGAAAGACACTTTTGAGAAAATGCCTGAACAGTTAAATTTGAAAATTCAAGTGACAGAAGATATCAGGGAGTGAAGGAGAAGTGGTGGTAAGATGGATGGGGATATATATTTATACACACACACACACACACACACACACACACACACATATATATATATACAGATGCACACATTCACTGTCTCTGCTGTCTGTGACAGTACTCTCAGAGTGCCACAGAAAATGCATTTCACCAGTTCCTCAGCTGCTCCCAGCTCTGCTTGAATCTATCCCACTCCATACCTTCCAGACAGTGATTTGAGGCTGTTTAGTACAATGATCAGCCAAAGTCTGTTTAAAATATTATATATACATATTTTTTTCCCAGTCAGGCATGGCTGGCACCTCAAGGTCAGAGAGACTTCTGCATTTCTAGAGCCACCTCCTGGTCTAACCACCATCCAAACTTCCAGACAAGGGCTCCTGAGGAAGCAGAACCAGGTGTTTGTGTTCCTTTGTCTTATTATTTTTTATTCTTTTTTTCTTGAGGGATCACAAATAGATAAGTAGCTGCAGTTAAGAAACTGTTTACCTGCAGCTGGGGAAGAAGATGGAGAAAAATTATGGAAAATAAAACTAAACAAAAAATGGGAAAAATTCCCAATCTCATTTACTCTTACAAATAAAAACCTGTGGTAAGTAAAATCTATTTTTATTTACCATTGAAAATGTAAGTTTCTTCTGCTTTTGAAAAGTATAAAATAGTTATTTGCTTTCCCCTCAATAATAAGAATAATCTTATTCTTTTCTTTTCCCTTTCATTTTTACCATTTTTAGAAATAAAATATTTAATGTTGATTTCAAGATCTTAATCAACTTTCAATTTATTCCAGCAAAAATTTTTAATTAAAATGTTTCATTCGTGAGTGTTCTATTTTATAAACAGGAAAGTTTGATAGGACAACCTTAGAATTTACTACAGATCAGCTTCAACCCAAAATTCCATATTGGGAAATTCCATATAAAGTCTCCACTGCACTCAGACTTCAGCCCAGCTGCAGCACATTGTATTGTTCTTACCGCCTTCAGAGGTACCTCTTGAGCAATGGAGATGAGCAAATCTCATACTTGGAAGGAAATGGCTTTAATCTGTATTAAAGTGCTAATTATTTGATTTCTGAAGATGGCAATTAAGTACAGGTTCCAGGATTTCTGTCTCAGCTGCAGGTAAACATTTCTCAAAGACTCACCACACCTCAGCAGAACAAATGTCCTTGGTGATACTGAATCTGTTGCAGAGCAGTTGTGTCTCACCATTAGAAATCAATATATAAAATGAAATTAAGTAAGGTCTTTGTCTTTCAAAAGAATGGATTTTAAAAGCAAACAAAAAAAATCCTCTGTGTGTGTAATCTAAAACTCAAAATATTTCAAGAAAAAAAAAAAAAAGGATTGAATTGAATGTTTTGAAACTTTTTAATCAATACAAATCTTCCTAATACACTGATTAGCATTTACAGTTTTCATGCAAAGATCCAAGTAATGACATTTCTTCATGTCAGATAATCTGTCCAAGGGTAGTTCAAAAAGAAAACACCATATTCTCTCCATTATGACAGTTTTAAAATATTGATTAATTTATGGGTTTTGTTCAGGAGGTTGAGGAGGTTAAGGAAGAAAAGTTAAAGTACAGACAATTTATTAGGAAACTACAATAAGAAATTTAATGAATTTTACTAACTACTAGATATCATTACCTATACAAAAGATGTAAGGAAAAAAAAATCTTTGGCATCTTGATCTCTATCAGTATAAGCAAATCTCTGAACAATCCTGTAATAAAATTGTGCAAGAATATAAATTGAAGTCATTGTAAAACTACCTTGGATACAGTGCTAGAATGATTTGATGTCAGAACTGTGTATTCATCTATCTATTAAACTTCTGATTTTCAGGAAATAATGGTAATAACAACTGAAATACACCTTAAGAAATTATCTTGCCTTTTGTCTTCCTCCAAAGACAGCACCTTAAGGATTTCTAACTGATGGCTTGTGTTTGATGCTGTTGTACATGACTGTGTTATCATAAAACATCAGAGGATTATCAGCCTTCCTCTCTCTCTCTCCACTCCTGCACTTTTACTGCAACAGATATTGCAGGGTATCAGGCAGTACAGACCATGTGGGACAAATACAACAGGAAGAGAGAGGTGAAGACAGAGGGCAAAGGAGGTTGGGTGTGTGACTCTGATCATGGAAGAGATTCTCAGCAGCTGGGGGTGGTGAGAGAGGATCTATATTCCAACACTTACCGTGATCTCCACCTTAATTTCAGGCTGTTGGATGATAATGAGAATCTTTAATTATATTTAGCAACCGAAAATTTAAGTATAAATCCACCAACATTAAAGTTCCTTTTGAAATCTGAGCACCCAGCTTTTTACTCTCTCATGTGAAAGTTAAATTTCAAGTACTTTGATTCAAATGTAATATTTTCAAAAAGAGAAAAGAAAAAAAAATTAACTGCATCCCCTAAGGCACACTCAGTAGTTAATTTGACAACAAAGCCATCCATTATGAGTGATCAAGTGATGAGTTATCTCATCAAAACCTAAAATAAAAGATTATTCCAGTGTTTAATTAGAACAGTAAAGAAGTCAAGCCAAGAAAATATTTAACTCATCCCGTTGAATCAGTTCTTTGGAATTAAACAAAAAGTCTCGCTTTCAGTCTGGCAGTTTAAGATATGCAAAGGCATCAACTTTCCAACAAAAAGCACTCAAATATGTATATTTAATTTAGCAGTCAAGAAAGAGAGCAGTTTTACAAATCTTCATCTGTATTGTTTCATCTCCTTTCTCCTGTTTGTGAGCTTCTCATGCATGGTAGGACCAGTTTTTTTAAATATCATTCTGCACATTCCTACATTTTGCATGTCCAATGTTGGGAGAAGTTTGTAGGCAGAACACCACTCCTGTCTCTCACCACCTCTTCCCCATCTGTGCCTCGAGGGCTGAGGTGCATCATTTGAGAGTAGAATAGATGGTGCAGGCAGAAGTGTTGGGCTCAGCAGGTCTGGATCAGCCCCTGCTTTGCCCTTTGGCCACCCTTTGACAATTCTTTCCCCTGCCACTGTCTCAGGTCAATGGCCATGAAACATAAATAACACTCAGCAGGAGCAAGATGTTAGCATAGGTCTCACACCACGCATGCTGAAACTCTTGAAAAGGTGGATATTTTCAATAAAACCAGAAGGGAACTCAACAGAGCTCTGAGATGGAGGCACCAGTTTGGATATACTGGTATGAATAAGAAAAATAGCACAGAAAAATCCTCATGCCATGCAAATTGCCTGGCAAGGTGTGTAGAAGATTGGAAGGATCTGAGTGTGACTGAGGTGGTGAAATCTCTCTGTGTATTAAATCTGTGGGGATTTACCCTGGGTTACACAGACTGTGTCCATACTTGCTCATAAAACAGCATGAGGGCTTGGGCTCAAGCACTGCTCTGGGATTATTTGCTTCACCAGCCCTTGGTACAGTCCATAACCTGGGCTGTAGGCAGCAGTGGGCACTTTCTGGGATAATACTCACAGAAGCATCAGTGGGCAGTGACCCCCCAAAAACCCCAGTGTGGTTACTATTACCATGTATTTGAAGGAAGACCTAAATCACTCTGAATGTAAATTGGGTTTATGCCACAGGCTTCAGGGGAAGAGCAAGGACCTTGGGCTGATTAATTTTCCTGTGTTCATTTTTTAAATGAGTTTATACGGAATTATTTGTATTGATCAGGAGACTTTTCTTACCTGATGATAAAAAGGCAGTAAATTCTCATGTTTGTGTACTCTCCCTCCACTTTCCTCTACATTTTTTGCTAGGAATATTTGTGGTGTATTTCAAAACTGATCCTGAATCTCAAACCAGTCTCTGGAAGTAACAGACCATAAATTGTTGGTTAACCTTGAGGCTCTCAGGTAGCAGACTCTATATGAGGGCAAATCCTCACCACTGTATGTTTTCCTTCTAATATGATGTGTTCTGCCAAGCTCTCTGACATGATGGATCAAGCTCCCTGAATCACTGAAGCTCCACAAACTTACACATCTACAGTAAATTTGCTCCACCATGAAATATGCTACTTTTAATACAAGAATGAGGTTCTTGATAGTGCTACGTTAAGTGAAACTGAATAGGATCAGCTAAAAAGTAGGTTGTGAATAATAGAAAAACTCTTTCTTTTTTTATTAGTTGTTGGATGAAAAAAAAAAAAAAAAGGAAGAGTGTGAACAATATCTGACCTGGTGACTTGCATTGGAATGGGAAGAATCATCTCTTTTGGAAAGTGAAAAAGGAAAAAAGAAATCTAGCAACAAAAGGACAGTTTGAGAAGAAAAAGTTAAGAAATGAGGAACTAGGACAGTCAGAGGCTCTGCCTCAGCTGAAGTAGGGTCTCTAATGACTCCAGTGACACATAATCAATTTATGAGCTTTGTTGTATTACATTCACAGACAATGCAGATGTCATCATTTCCATGTCCCCTGAGAATGGGAAGTATTATATTATATTCACTCAAGAGTGCAAATGCCAGCAAAATTTGGCCACCCTAATTCACATGAAATTAATTTCTGCATAGTTCTGCTCAGATATTTTGCCTACCCAAGAGCTGTCTCTCATAATGACTTTTTTTGGCAGTCTTTGAGAAGCCTGTTGATAACTGATGTGATCAGAACTGCAAAATAAGATTTCAGAACCTTTCAAATTCTGCTTCTTCTAAATGGCTCTCAGTGGTCCATGCCAGTTCTCAACCTAAATTTCTTAATACTCTCAGAAATCACATGTTAAAGGAATTTGTAAAGAGGGATTTGCTTTTTCACAATTCAAAAATACCTCCATAACTGAGATTCAGCTATTTTATGCAATACCTCTGCTGATTGCAATTAAATTTCACCAGAATACACTGGAATGGGGGAGTGCATGTTCTACTTTGTCATAGAGAAGCCTGGGCATAAATAAGTAATTAGAGAAATATTAAGGATTTGCTGTTATATTTTCATATTTAGCGAAAATCTCTATTTTAAAGGAATTCCAAGAAGCTGTAGATTCAATTTTTTTTCATCAGCCAAGATGGCCAAGCACCATTTTCACAGATAATGTACTGTAAGTGTCTAAATTCCTGATCAATACTCTCCTGTCACTCATTTCTATTCCTGATCAGTCACGTGCTGTTAGCTGTCTCTTCCCTTAACAGAATTTTTAGTAAGATATTAGGATTTATATGGTATTAAAGGATAAATAAACCTTTGTCAGGAACATCTGGTGGTAAATAATGTACAGCTATCTGGATTTCTGAGACAGCAGAAGTTGTCTTCAGGTCCTTCAGATCTTCTATAAACATTAAGGTTGAACTACACTGAGAGAGGAACAGGAAACTCTTAATCATGGAGAATGCAGCATTTATTATTTTAGCAATACATGAAATACGTATAAAATACTTATGCTTATCTAATTATACCTATAAAATGTGTAATACTTCATATGGTATAATTTGTACAATAATATCACTTAATAATAATAAACACTATAAAACAGGATGGGGAAAAACATGACACATGCTTCAAAAGCAGACAGATTTGGATGACTTGGACTTGAATATTTGTGCTTATTTGGGAAGCAGGGGTTGTGATTACACTCAATTTATATAGAACTCTGATGAATGTAAAAAATCTAATTATGAACAAATTCATACTCAAGCAGGAGGTAACTCATGCTTCCCAGATAAACAATTACTGACTTTTCTGTGGCAGAGGGTAAGAACCTTGAAGAATGAATTCTGAGTTTAATAACATCTTAAATATTGCCATCATTTGCAAGTTATTACATACCTGCAGAAAGTCATAAATAGTACTGGAAAAGATGTTTGCACCCAAGCATTTTAAGAATATTGCTCTTCCACTCAAGCCAGAAGTTTAATTTACAGACTCTTTAGAAATCTAGTAAAATATGATAGTTCTGTTTCCTGTTCCCATTTAGGAAATTGAGTTACAAATTCTCAATCTTAATGCAGGAGTACAAGAAAAACAGTCACTTACTTTCTGAGTGGATAGGAACCTAAGACTAACCTCAATTTCTATTAAACTTATCAACTTCTCACACTTGAAAGATACTGACACTATCAGAAAATCAGTATCTGGTTGAACCCACAGTTTAACAGAGTAACGAAAATTGAATTTGGCTGTGGTGTTTTGTGCAATGGCAAAATGACAGAGTTCTGGCTCAAGGGGCCAGTTTTAAGTGTACTAAAAGTCCATGGTTTGGGGTACCACAGAAGTAAATTGGGCAGCATTGGAATATGAGCATCTCGCTCTAAGTGGTGTGCAGAAAGATTCATCTAGAAGAAACTCTCAAGCTCTGGTCTTGAATCAGTGGCATTAATGAGATTTACTTATACACAAAGCAAAATTCCAGGAGAGGGAAAGACTATTGCCCAGATCAGCCAGTCAAGAAGTGGCTCCTCAGCTGGAAGTGAGTATTCTGAACCATTAAACCAGGGAGGCGTTTGGCTTTCTGTGAGCCCCAGAACAAAGAGCCTCTTGGAAGACGCTCCCTGAGCACAGGCCCCCGGCCACCGCGATGCTCGTGATCCACAGGTGAGCTCAGGGCTCTCTTCTCTTCAGAGGAAACTCATTGAACTCTGACTTAGCAAAGTCAAGAGGTGGAAGTCAGCCTCTTCATTTTGAAAAATTGGCCCCATGGGTTTTTATTCGTATTTTAAGATCTACACAACCGTTTGAAGAAAGAAGAGGTGAGAAGGGCAGAAAACCTTCTTTTTTTCTAAAGGGTTCTTGTACTTATATCCAGGACTACAACAATAGAAAAGATGAGAGATAGGATGCCCCTGACTGATAAAGCTCTTCCTTTCCCTTAGATGTCTTCCAAGTCATGTAAAAACGACCCACCAATTCTTAATTCTTTGGGACACCTTTTGAACTTGTGGTTTTCAGATCGTGAACTCTTAAACAAGAAGTGTTGCTACTAGGCTGAAAATTGTATTTTGGTGACATCTCTCTATCCTCCCTTTAACATGACTGATAATGTCAATATATTTCTATTTTCCTCTTCTTGAAACTATCTTTTCAGGTTTTTTGTTGGTTTGTGGGTTTTGTTTTGTTTTTAATTGACATGGAATATTTAAATTTCTTGTTTTCTCCAATTAGTTATCCTGTTTTATGGAGCTGCTTATAAATGTTATAAGATGAACAGCCAACACTTAGGAGCTTGCTTGCAATTTTGTCTCAGGATCCTCCAATCAGTGCTACAACAACAAGCCATCACAGTGACTGGTCTTATATCTCTAATTACTCTTTTTCCTGTGAGCAAGCAGGAGAGCCCCATTTCTGTGATGGAGAAACTCCATCACATCTCCTGCCATCTGGAGACAGACCCTCAGTTGCCTTCTAAGCCTGAACACTGTGAGAGTGCCTTCCTTAAAAGCATTCATTTCTCCATCTTTCACTGGGATAGAAAATATGTACATAAATCAGCTGGGAATCAGTTTCCAGTCACGCTTTTTGTCCTGTCTGCTTCCTTATTTTTATTAGAATGCACCTATGTTCTGAAGGAATCTCACAGGGCTTGGTACAAGATATGCTACCTAAAGTCTTTTTATTGAAATCCATAGCAATGGCTGTAGGTGCCTACAGGGAAAAAGGAACTATTACTTCAGACTTTTTGGATGTGGCCTTTACCCTTGTACATTTTTGGAGAGACTTATGTGTCTTACATTTTAAATAGTAGGGAATAGCCTTTGTTTGTAATCAGACATGCTTATTTTAAAAGATAGAAAATATAAATTCTATTTTATATATGCAGAGGACATGATTCCTTCCTCTAGAGAAAAAATATGTGTATATTTAATGGGAGAAGAAGGGAGAGAAGGGTAAGGAGAAGAGAATAAAATGACATGAACCATGGATGTAGAGAATGAAATGAGATTCTATTGAAACTTAACAAGTGAAAATGCCAAGTTGCACTTGACTTTCCAAACTGCTAAATTGCAGTCTTAGAATCAAGTCTCTCAAGTTCTCAGTCTCCTTCACAAGTTGGTTTCCCTTCATGGATTGTTCTCCCTGGGTAAATCATGTCTGGGCAGTGTGCTGTGAAAATACCAATTACAAGCTGTTGTTGGACTTCTCTGTAGTAAATAATGAATTTTTTAATGGAAAATGCCTACTTTAAGACAGTTGAAAGAACCATCAGATTTCCTCTGCATAAGCAAACTGCCCAGCCTGATACTGAAGGACTTCTTGAAAGGAAGGCTCCTAGGACTGTTTCATATATCAGCCTGAATCGAGGCATGAGGCTTTATCCAGGCCACAGCCAAGGGAACATCTTGTCACTTCCACACTTTTATGATGATATTATCTTCACTGTGCATCCAACTGCTGCTGCTGCTGTTGCTGGTGTTGTTTGGACTGACTTAGAAATTTATTTCATAAAACAAAACCTATGCAGCACTATTTCATTTATCCACATGTGGAAGAACCAATACACATTCCAGTCAAATTCCAGGCACTTGAACAATTGCAGGTTGCAGTCACAATAGTGGGAAATGAGATTGCTTCCCATACCTGAAAATTAGTACATTTTGCAATAGGTACAAGGTTTTACATAATAGTTGCTGAAAGCCTCTGGATATTAGGAAACCTAAAGGGGTAAAATCCTGGACCATGTTGCAGACAGCTTGTCCACTCCCTTGGTTTAATGGAATCTGGATTTCACTGTTCTGAATAAAGCTGGTTTTAACTTAGCTGCAAAACAAGGCAGAGTTCTCATCCCTCTGACATAACAAAGTGTCAATGAGACTTAAGTTCTTATTTGATTTTCCTTGTTAGAGATGTTCAATTTTATGTATGCTCCACTAACTACTTAACAGATTTATTCATGCCATTCTTACAACTGAACATTGTTTTGGTTTCTTTTAAGATGTGTTGAAAATAAGAGCAATGCTCAAATAATCCTTCTGTCTTCAAATCAGCACATTTAATATGTATAATTGTATCATCCTTATGGTGAAATTGGTGCATGGAAATCAACAATCAGAAGAAGAAACCCAAACTCCTCAAATATTCATTTAAAATGTGTTTTCTTGGCATTCCTACAGGACTTCGGTCAGGTGCCTTCTTGTTTTGGTTCATATTTTAAATGAAAAATACTATAATTTTGTATAAGGAAATGTGGCTATAGCATTTTCTATATGAAATGTTGCATTTGAAGTAGTGGTTCATTATGCAACAAAAAAGTCCTAAGGCTGGGAAGAAATGTTAGTGGTGTATTTGAATTTGCATTTTTGCTTAAAGCTTGAATAAGAAATATTTTCTCTGCTTTTCTAAAAAAGGTAGAGTGAAGGTAATGATTTGCAGTCGAATAAAAAGTATGTACAATAGCTAAAAAACTAGTTTAATATTAAACTTTCAGTGCAATTAGTTACTTAGGCCTGAATCCAGAGTTAAGACTTTGGTCCCCAAAACTGTGAATTGGAGCATCAAACTCTTGAGTGCCTCACAATGAAACCCAGGATGCTCTCTTAGGCATTCAGGTTTTTCACCAGTGTTTGAAAAGCCTTGAGTGAGGAGTTATGGAATTGCAACCTGGCCAGCACAACCTCATGGGGAGCTGAGCAATGGGGAATAAAATGGGCAGGGTAAGGATGTAAATTTCCTTTTGCTGGCAAATGCAGATAATTTTTATTTTCTGTCTTTACAAACCTCCCCTCACTCTCCTGGTTTAACAACAGCTGCACCCTGGAAATTGCCTTATTCTAGAATTGCCTTTTTTGGTGGACAGCTCATAGCTCAAGAACTGCAGGTATCTTGAAAGCTCTCACTGTATCTGCACATACCATGACATGAAAGGTTACTAAGGTTTTCTGACAGAGCTTCCCAGTCATTTCTGCATTAGGTGCTTATTAATTACTGCAGATTCCATGTCATTTTCCGTCCTGAATTTTCGTGGTTCAGCTCTTTCAGCTGCAGATGATTTTCTTTTTTAGTAGCACTTGATGAAGAGTTTCTGATTCAAACACTAAGGACTAAGAGAGTTGTAAGATTTCCACAGCTTTTTAATTAGGAAGAAAAAAACCTCATACTAGCTGTGGGCTATGGGTGTAATATATTCATGTTGGCTTTTAGTAGTGCCCATATTGGAACAGAACTGAGTCATGTTGGATCAGTCTGGAGATTCACAGTTGGGTTGTTTTGGGAGGGAGAAAGTGTACATTACTAGCAGGAGTAAGTCTGTAGGAGGCTGCTCAGTATAGACAAAAATCTCTGTGGGTAATGATTAATTAGCACCTTGCAAGCAGAAGGGGGACCTTCACCAGCAGTGGTTAGAAAGTGAGGCTTTGATCATGGCTCTCATCTGGAATTTGGAAGATTTCAGGTTAGTTCATGTTCCTGTTCCTGCCTCCAAGAGGCAAATTAAACCACTGGTTTTTTCCACATTCCATCTTCTCTTGTTTATAATAAACTCTTTGTCCACTGCTTGCTTGTTCTGGCTTTTTTTCTGTCTCTCACAAACTATTTTTTCTAAAAAAATATGGTTTCCCCTTACAATTAATTAAATGCAATTAATTAAATTATCCTTGGACACTGGTTTTACTTTCAAACACTCTCCTCACAAAAACATTGCTGCTGTGTACCAGAAAGAAATCCATGCTGGACAGAAATTGCAGTGCTGAGTGTCATTAGACTTCTTTTTGAGAGTAATTCTTTTTTTCATGCTTTATAAGATGATAATTGATTCAGCTGTGTGGAAACACTTTTGGGTCCTACAAGGTCCACAGAGTCAGATGTAACACCAAACACAATTCTCTGTAATGGGCATAGTTCAGCACTGTATTACAGACAGGTTTACAGGGGTTTTTTTCATGTTCATCAGGACTGAGATATAAAACATTAATAATTATAACCGCTAGAAAAACAGGATAATTATGCAAATTTTAACCTTGTGTTCCTGGAGGGAAAACCTTTCCTAACTAAGCACTTTAACAGAAGATAAACAAGGCATTTTCAAAAAGGTCCAGCTAACAGCCTCATCAAATAATTCTATGATACCTTCATTATTGCTAGTCAGTCCCTGCAGAAAGACAATCTCTTCTGTTTTACACAGTACTGAGCCTTTATAGTTGAAACCTTCCTTTCAATATGATTGTTAATAATGAGGGGTCATTAGCATATATTTTAATGAAATTGATAGATTATATTTTGACTAAACAATTTCATGGACTCTGGCCTCCACTGCTGGATTTTTCTTGTGTTGGCTGTGGATAAAACCAGAATCCCTGATTGGAAGGACTGAGTCCAAAGCAATCATTAATGTGTTATCACATGGGGTCAGGCTCAGCAATGAAAGCTAATGCAACTCTCTGGGAGCAGGAGCTCATTTTGTATTGACTTTCACACTCTGGACAAAATCCATCTTTCAAAACATTCAGCAGTGTTCCTACCCAGACTTACTCCTTTTGGACCTTTTTTTTCAGTGTGTGCTGCCTAGATGTGTTTTGCTTAAATGGAAATTTTACAACTGAGAGGACAGAGTAAGATGACTTAATTGCATTTCTGAAATGGCAGGTTCTGTTCTACAGCAGCTCTATCACCTTTGCACAGATTCTTTTTAAAAATGAACCATATTTCACATTCAAGTTCTGTACTGCATCACAATTTATTCTCCTCTTATTATTCCTCTATAAAATGAGTTATTCTTAACTATTTTTAGCATATTTAATCCTTACTTGGCATGTCACTGAAGTTAACCCAAATCTGTAGATGCTATTTCATGTCAAGACCTCACAAAAATACCTCCAGCTTCTTGCAATTAAAGTCTGCAGTACTTGCCTAAATACTAACTCTAAAAAGAAGAATCACCTGTGGTCTGTGGTTCCACTTCAGAATTTCCTTTGGGGTGTTTTATTTAAATCTGCAGGAGAACAGCTCAGCATGCACAGGGTCAGGGCAATGTTGACCTCCTGATTGAGGGCAGGAATAGTAGAGGAAATTCTCTGTAGGTCTGGCAAAAAGAGTTCTTCAACAGAAAGACTGGTCTTTTGTCCTCTCTCCTTCAGGTCTTTGGCTAGAAAGATTATGCTCTCTCCAGCTGGCTAAAAAAAATTGTGTGTGAGAGTAAGAACTTGATGTAGTGTGACAATAATGGCCTTAGAAAGTCATTGTGGTACTGGGGGACTGAGACAGACTGAACTCAGGCAGGATGAGCGCTCAGGGGCTGGGAAGGAGTTATTCACACAATGTGAGAGGAGATTCTGGCTGCAGAGGAGATTCTGCCTGGCTTTGCCTCCTGATCTCCCTGCTCCAAGGCAGGCTGGGCACTTCCAGGGCACCAGCTCAGGGAGGCAGCTCTCAGTCTGGAGCTGGCCAGGTCCTTGAGATCCCTGAACTCTGAGATTTGGGCCGTTCCTCTGTGGTTTGTTCAGTGAACTGCTAAAATCAGGCACTGACACAAATGTCTCAGTCTGGAATCAAGTCCTGTATCTTTCCCAAAATACCGAAAATATGGTTGATTCATTTCAAATATTTGCACTAAATGCAGAGCAGAGAACTCAGAAAATCAGCTGTACTCTGCATATTTCAAAACCTCATCAACCCAGGTTTTGATCTCTTAATCACCTCTTTTGATTTAAGGCTTCATTTTGCCATTGTTCTCCTGATCACCTTACTATTTTTGAGCCTGTTTATCAAAAGCAGCAGAAAGGTTAGAAACTTTGATACTTGAATTTAAAATAGGATGAGTTTAGTCGTCCCTCTCTGCCCACAGTACTTTCAGTTCTCCATTTCATTATTTTTTAATAATATACATACACATTACATCGAGTTATGAAAGGCATTAAGAAGAATCCTTGTTATTATTACTCTATAATACTAAATAAAAAAACTCCCAAACTTGCTGGCAAGAACTAAAATTGCAACTCAAACAATGCATTTTACACCCCTGACTATAGGCAAATACTGCCTGAGGTGTTAGTTTCATTAATATCTCATTTTTCCATGTGTGCATTTGTCTTGACAGTGCAAATTAATATTCTAGCAGTGATGGGTTCTGATGTATGGCAGGAAAAAATATAATATCAATACAGCTTATAAATATGGAAGTGCTACCATACAGAACAACAGGAAGCTCTGGAATAATAGACCAAGAAGAGAAAGGAACTTATCAGTATACAGTGCAAGTCCTAATAGTTATCCTGGCTGTGGTTCCTCCTATCATGCAGCAAACGTGGCTCTGAATGCTGGAAGCACTGTGAGATGCAGAGCTCAGCTCAGCCCAGGCTCAGGGGAAGCTGCCTTGGCACAGGCACCGTTCACTGCACGTGCTAGGAGATGGTGCTGTCACACACACAGGGATGCAGGGATGCTCCTTTCCCCTTTGTGGGCCTGCCAACCAGGATCCTGCCCTGGTTCTCCTGATCAGAAAATTATTTGTATTTACTCCTGGATCAACACATTAGTATTATTTCATATCTTATTCCTTTGTTTCGTGTTTCTTTGCATTTGTGCCTCCCTTTCTCCACCCCAGTCTGTTCCCAGATAAATTGGACCAAGTTCTTTCCTGTGAGGGTGCTGAGGCTCTGGCACAGGCTGCTCTGAGAAGCTGTGGTTGCCCCATCCCTGGAAGTGTTCAAGGCCAGGCTGGATGGAGCCCTGAGCAACCTGGTCTGGTGAAAGGTGTCCCTGCCCACAGAATTATAGAATCATTAAAGATAGTTTAATCCCAATTCCCCATCCATGTGCAGGGACACCTCCCACCAGACCAGGCTGCTCAAGGCTTTATCCAACATGGCCTTGAACACTGCTGGGGTTGGGGCATCCATAAGAGGGGGATTGGACTGAGATGGTCATTAAGGTCTCTTCCAACCCAAACCATTCTGTGACTCTGTGATTCTGTGATAAAACCTGTCTTAATTACTTTTGTCCCCATTGCTACCTCCATATCCACATCTGGAATTTTCTGGGATGGTTACTGAGCTGAGCTGACCTTGCAAGATATAAATAACATGGTTACCTAGATTTTCCTATAAGGCTTTGTTCCTAGAAAGATCCCAGACACTTCCCTCCCATTATCTATGGACTTTGCCCATTTGCTGATACAAATTCCTTTCTCACCACCTATGGAATGCTGCCATCCCTCACAGCCCCTTCTGCAACTTCTGTTAGCACCTTGTATTATCGTAGGATAATTCTGTATGTCACATCCAGCAATTCCTTTGTCATGTCCAGTAGTTTCCCATGTGCCATCCCTGACAATGTGAATAAATTAAGGGAAGCAAACCAGGTTATTGCTGATGAGACAAGAGATGTAGAGCAGCCTGGGGATGGGTCCCACTGCTGGCACTGGCACTTCTCCCCTGACACACAAATACTGATATATTCTGTGCCTCACAAACTTTGGAGCCATGTAACCTTCCACTCACTCATCCTGCCCTTCCAGGGAAAACCATCTCTCAAACCCAAAGTCCAGCCCAGGCAGCCATTTCCAGATATGTGAATAGGGAAGCCTCTGTTCTGGGCTTAGAAGGAAAAGCAAAACCTCATAATTCAAAGAGAAACGTCTGAGGAGAAGGTCAGTGAATAAACAGAAAAAAAGATGCAGTTATGTACTTTTCAACATTTCTCCTGCAGTACATGCAGTAGGAAGTATCTGCTTCCTACAGATAACCTAGGATTTAGCCACAACTTTCTATTAAGAGTTCCTCTTTCAAGTGATTTGCCATCAGACTAACTTTATTCTTTGTAACATTATCACCCTTTTTTTTCTTGAAGAATGGATGTGAACTTGAGGCTCCCACATAAAATTCTTGGAAGTTGCAAGCTTGACAACCAATTTCTCTTTCCAGTGTGTTTTATCTAAAGAATGAAAAATAAAAAAAAAAGTCTTGAGACATTTTTTTAAAAGCAGGAGGAAAATTTAATGACTGATCATTGGCTCTGCAAGATGACTTCTGCACCACTGCTGAGAATTTCCAATCACACAACTGAAAAACGCAGCAAAGCTCTGACCTGCAGCTTTACAGAGCAGATGGTCTGCTGCCAGGAGATGTTGAGGCTTCCTTCTTTGAGATGTAGCTCTTCTGTCACTCAAAAGCAAAGAGATGAGTTGGTGCAGAGCATTTTTCCCTGAGACAGCTTCCCCAAAGCTCTCCCAGAGCTCCCTGTCACTCTCTCTCACTGTTCAGCCTCTAGCTGGAGTGGGTGAACAAATGCAGCAGATGAGAATATTGCAGCCATGAACTAGAAACCACTATTTTGTTCTTTACATACTTTCAGTTTTTTTCAGGACTAATTTGTTTACATTTACATTTATATGATGTTGAAAAATATCAAATAATATATTTTCTAAAGTTATTCTATTCTTCTCCCTTAGAAATAAGCAGTAATTGCACCACTAGTCAGCTTCCAAGGAATTGATGCCAATAATGTAAGCAGCTGTATTTTTACATTTTGTTTAATAAAACTGCTTTTATGTAAAGGTCTGCTATTAAACATTTGATAGCCTCACACGAAAAAACAAATCTCTGGTATGGAAAGGCAATTATAATGTGAAGAATTATTGCCATAAACTTTAATGTTTTTCAATTTCAATCTATTGTAAGGCAAGAATTCCTCTAGAGCAGTTGCATTCAATGTTCCATCATAAAATAGAGTAATGGAATAAAAAATACTGTGAGATGTATGGAATTTTATGACAAAAAGGTAAAATCTCCTCAAGTTTTCCTCTCTGCAGTCATCTCTACCTTTAGTCTTATTAGTTGTTGTGAAAAACATCTCAAAAAGTGCCTGTAAGCCCAAATAATTACATTCCTGCTTGCATAACTTGTTGATAGAAGCTGCATATCTAAACATTCTTTATGCCTTGGCCTTGCAGTTAATTCATTTTGCCACTGCTGTCTCTAGATTTATGTGTTTTAGCTAAATTCTTTTGCCAGGCACTGGAGAGAAGTATCACAGGAGGTGATTTACCATTTCTTCTCTTTTGGCATTAGATACTCAGGTAAAATCAGCTCTGTTTCACTCCTGGGTGACTGAGATCAGGGGAAGTCCTGTTCTGGATAATTAATTTCATAGAGAGACGCACCTTCAATGATCTCCACATTGTTAATATTGCTCAGCTCTTACACAGCACTGAGAGAAGGCAGTGGTTCAGTTAAATCAGTGTAAAAATAGGTTTAGACTGGTACTGGGAAAAAATTCTGACAGGGTGGGGAGGCCCTGGCACAGGGTGCCCAGAGAAGCTGTGGCTGCCCTGGATCCCTGGCAGTGTCCAAGGCCAGGCTGGACAGGGCTTGGAGCAGCCTGGGACAGTGGGAGGTGTCCTGTGGCAGTGGGGTTGGAACTGGGTGACCTCGATGGTCCCTCCCAGCCCAAGGCACTCCACGACTCTGTGATTTTTGTGAACACCCTGCAGCTGTGCTCTGGGAAGGCAGACAGTCCCTGGCTGCTCTGGTCTCCTCACAAGCTCCAAACCACTTCCCTGGAGGCACTGAGGGACAAAGGGGGACTTGATGAGCATGAAACTCCCCAGACTTGCAAGGTGTTGAGGACTCCTCCAAACCCAGCAATACCCCAGGGGTGCAGAATGGCTCTGTGCTCATCTCCTGCACACAGGAGGAGATTTAAATCTCCAGATTTAGAGGCTTGGTGGTAGGGGCTGGCTTCAAGGTGTCACACCTCACCTGTTTGTGAGCTGCTGGCAAAGAGCAGCTGGTGACTCCATCATGCTGGGCCAGGAACCACTGCCTCAGGCAGCCAGAGGGAGGGCTGCTTGCAGAAATCTGTTACTGTTAGTCAAAAGTTAAAACCAAGTGATCAAACCATCCCATGTTCCACATCCTTCCAGTGATGGATCACAGTCCAAAACCTTCCAGTCATAAATCTTCACTTGAACAATGGGCTGGAAGGGGGGAAGAAGTGACAAATTTGAAGACCTCTCCTGACTCCAGTGACGATAAAACTTCTGATCCACTGCAATCCATCAGAGCAGTTGGGCACATTCTTATGTTCAAGCTTGCAGGCTGGCACAGTGAGTTCAACTGAAGATGCATTTTATTAAATACACCACGTTAAGTGCTTTGCTGGCTCCCAGCTTGACACAAATGCCTCTTGAAATGACTGTCAGGGTATTTCTGTAAGAGAAATCAGTGACTGAAGTCATATAAACTGGAGTCTGCAGCATGCCAAAATAAGGTTTAGTGTGACCATGTACATTCTTCTCTTGGGAATTCATCTTCAAGTCAAAAAAAGAGAAAAGTATCTTTATTATAATTACAAAATCTTATTTTTAAATCAATATTACTCTCTGTTGACATATAGGCAAATAAATAAAAATCTAGTAAAATTACATTATTTAGGAGTTTTGTTGGTTTTGTTGTTGTTGGGTTTGGATTTTTTTTTTTTTTTTGGTTTTTGGGTTTTTTTTGGGGGTTTTTTGAGGATTTTTTAATTTTTTTTTGCATTTGAACCATCAATAACTCTTCAAATACAAGCCAAAGAGGAGAAAATTATTTTTCCCTTTAGCTGTGCTGATTTTTAATAACTATCCATTTTAGTTACATACAAATGAGTAAATATTTTCAAAAGTTAATTTATGTGAAGAGGATAAGTTATTTCAACTACTTGTTAAGAAGTAGGGAGAAATTTTATATTAAAAATTTATAATAAATATTAAAAATATCATGGTGCTTTATGGTGGTGCTGTAAAATATTATTTAAAAATTGAATTCCATTTAAAATATAAAATAAATGGAAGGGTTAATACAATACAGATTTTCAAATTAAAGATTTGATTTGGGGATGAAATGCAATAATGAGTTTATTTTAATTAACCTAGGGATGTTTGTTGTAAGCAAGCCCACTCCACTTTTCTCTGCCTCAAACACACACAAAAATCCTTTCCTTGTGCCCTGTATTTGATTTTTACCTCAGGAAAGCCTCGCTCTGAGCTCTATAACTGAACACAATGCAGGTGCAAATGAGGTAATTAAATAGGGCAGTGATTTGTCTGATAATCCTAAAAGAAGATCTATTTTGGAGGTTAATATAGCTAAAGTAGCCTCCAGAAAACCTCAGAAGGGTGATCATGCTACCTGAGAGCCCAATGGGGAATGAATCTGAGGGGATGAGTAGAGATTAGGGCTTTTTCTGCCTCTGTTGAAGATGTGGGCTTTGGTTTAACCATCTTCTTTCCAGCTTGAAACATCAGCATTTTCAGGGGGATTGGTCACAATCTTTGAGGTTCAAAAGGAATGGCCAAACAAAACCTCAGGGCAGTGATTATCCAGTGTTTTCAGACATATTTTCCAATACAATTTCCAGAGGTGAAGAGTGCACAGTGCAGGAGGGGCTGGATCCTCTCTGGGCTGTTCTGTGTCCCCAGGCCTGGGAGGAGATGATTAAATTGTACAGAGAATTTCAGGTCACTCAGGAGCTGTGCTTCTGATTCCTCTTTTCCAGATCATGTGCTGATGTTCATAACAGGTGCTAAAGTCCTCAGCTGCTGCCTGGCAATGCCTTGTTTCTCTAAATAAATAACCAAATTGGCCTTTTTGGGGAAAGCTATGGAAGCTCTTACATTTTACTTTCAGACTTGCCTGGTTCTGCCTGATTTAAAACCTTAAACTTGGCCCCACAAGTACCCAGTTTGGCACACCCTTGAATTCAGATAAGCTCAGTGAATCTGAGGTAAGTTCCTGGGTTCCACATATGGCACACCTGGAGGTCAAACAAGCTGGGAGGAACTTCATGACTGACACCCCAATAATTTAATGTTCAGGATATAAGTGGTGAGTGTGGAAAGTTTCATGTGAGAGGTCCTGGCCAAGTCAGCTCAGGTAATGCCATACAACCAGAGAACAGGAAAGCAGTTTGATCCCTGATTTTTATGGAACAACCCACCACTCCACTTCACCTGGGACTGCAGTGCCAGCACTCTGGAAAACTCAGCAGGATTTCAGAAAGGAATGTCTGACTGCACTCCAAGCAATAACTGGAAGAGATTTGGTTGATGCCCACTCAAAAATGGAGTTTTGGTTCCAAACTATTTCTCTAAGCACAGTAATAAATTTTGGGTTAGAACATACAGAGGTTGGTTTGGGTTTTATTTTTTTTGCCCTAAAAAAATGACAGCTCTAACAAGGAAATAACCTGAAAATTTTTTAACTCATAATAATTCTCACAAACACCTCTGCTATTTTCAAATACTGAACTTTTGGCATTGTCTAAGACCTATGATTCTGACCTAGGGACTGTGGAAGGCCCAGGGAGGTACAAACTCCAGCAGCCCAGATCCGCTCACTTTTATAAAAGGTGTGCTAACCTTTAACAGGTTGTTTGCCAAGTCCCCAGGGTGGTGACCACCTGCAGCCTTTGAGCTGGGGCTCCTTGGCAGGGGAATCCCTTTGCAGCTGTTGTGCTAAACAGCCTCAATTCTAGTTTTATTTCTTGTTCTCCCTCACTGCAGCTGACCTGCACTCTGGTGTTTTAGCTGGGTACAGGGCTATGTTTCAAGATGCTGGACTGAGCTTAGATAAAGATTTTTAGGCCCAGGCACAATTTGGGGATACAGCATCTAAACCAGAGCATCAGCTAAGAATGAGAGCCTCCTCTGCACTGACCATTCAGCTTGCTCTCACAGTAGCTCTTAAATGCTTTTTATTTTTTAAATAAAAATATTGCTCTTTATATGCATCTCTTGGCAGCTTTAATCTGAAGTGCCAGACTCAGCCATAGCATTTTGAAGCATTCAGTGGAATTGCATGAAATTCAAATCAATAAAAACTGGCATGGTGTGATACATGTGGTGTTTAGTAAACAAAGCAGATGAGACTGACCTGACTGAAAGCTGTGATCAGCAAAAACACACTGAATACAAAATGTGGTGTTGATTTGTGGCACAGCTGAGCTGTATGTGCATTTATCCAGCTACTCTGGGAAGATCTAATAGTTTTTAATGATCCAGTCTCAGGTATAAAGCCCAGTATCACATATTTGTAACATCTTCACATTTGTCCCCATGTTTAAAAAATGAAAATAAAAATGGGATACATTTATACCCTGAGATCCTCTCAGACACTATTGCTTTGCTCACA
Organism: Notiomystis cincta; assembly: GCA_013398075.1. Taxonomy (NCBI): domain Eukaryota; kingdom Metazoa; phylum Chordata; class Aves; order Passeriformes; family Notiomystidae; genus Notiomystis; species Notiomystis cincta. The sequence goes on along the minus strand of VZRX01003961.1, from coordinate 106,715 downwards.
ACTTATTGGATTCCCTGTGCTGCCCTTGCCACTTATTAATTCCCTAAAGAGATAAACAAGGTACCAGGAAAAATTTTTAAAAAGCTAATAAATTGAAGATGGCCTTTTAGCTGGTTTTGGGTGGAAAAGCATGACAGCAAAAATGCTGTTAAATAACCGTGTCAGGATATTACAGAGAAAACTCCATCAGGTTTATTTGGGTTTTCCCTCTCTCTTTCTCTTTTAAGTAACCAAAAATATGGAATGTAGATACAGGAGGGATCAAATCTTTGGCACAAGAAATACAACATTTGGCTAATTAAATGTCTGTTTGTTTTGTTCTGGTATTAAATTCTAATTCTTGTCATTTAGTATACAACAGCTATGGAAAAGGAAAAGAGAGTAGAGCTCCAGCTTATGGAGATTGGCAGCCTAGCACATCTCAGGCCTTGTAGAGTCCATGGAAATGTTTATTTCCTATCCAGAGCTGGGACTGAGAGGCTTAATGAAGTGTCTGACAGAGGAAAACATTAACTGAAGTTGCATGGGAACATGTGTCATTATATCAGTTTTATGGGGGGCGCTGTGGCAGAGCAGCCACCTGTTCTGCTGAAGTTCCTGTGCCAGGTCAGTGGAAAAGAGCTTCCTTCACTCCCAGCTATAAATCTCTCTGAATTATCCAAATTCTGCTAATAAATGCATTATTAACTAAAATGCAGCACCAGCTGATTCTCCAGGGCATTTGCTATGAAAAAGTGTTTTAGCCCAGATGCACTTGCCAAGCCTGTGATATTGTCACTTAGTGAAAGATAAAATGAGATCCTGCCATGAATTCTGAGGAAAATATTCCAGACTGTCCTTAAATTAAGGTAGCTTAATATTAGCCCAGTTTGAACTTTTTCTGCTGAGTTTTGTTCTGGATTTTGGGTTGTCTTTCTAAAGATCAGATTATCTTTCTTTACATGCCCTCTAAAGCTCATGCTGAGGTAAATTTTTAACCTGCACACTGGTAATAAAGGTAAGAAATGGCATAGGAATAGAACTTGATTTCTTCAAAGTTCCAGGGAAGTGACAGGAGACAAACCCAAGTTCTTGGGCTGATCCAAAATAAGGCTCAGATGACTTTGGGGAAGACCTGAGCAATGATCTTTAAAACATCTGTCCAACCCTAGAGACCTTTCAACTCTGTATTTTCTGTGTGATTTTTTTTAAATGTTGTGTGCAAGCATAAAAACCTTGTAAAGACCAAATATCCCATAAATGGTTTTGGTATAAGAAGATGTCAAATCATTTATAAACTCAGAGGTTTTGACTTAATTAAAGTGTACTTAACTATTCCAAGTGGAGACAATATATTTTTTATTATTATTAGGATTCCTGCACTATAAGTAAAATGTGATACTTTCTCTTAGCAATGAAAATGATCTTTCAGCACACAGCTCTCCAGGCTCCAGTATACATATAAAATTAAATTTGAATGATTATACTGTCACCACAGTATGATATTAAAGGATGGATGGTAAAATCTGAACATTTTTAACATCCCAGGAGGAAAACTTCTGTCAATGTCTACTTAAATTTACAAAAATTTATATAAATTTGGGTAAAGAGATAGAGCAGGAGGGGAGATGAATAGCAGGGGGTCTGACCCACCACCATTGTCAGTGAGCAACATTGTGACCATGGATATTCTCTTTATTTTCTTTTTTTATCTATTTTTGCCTGATTTGATAAATCCTTCCAGTTCACTGACATTTAGTCAAGATCATTCATTTCTACCTCAGCCATGATTTTGTGGGGTTTTCCAGAATGGCAGCAGGGATCATCCTGCTCAGCTGGGAAGATTTAGAAGGAACAGAGGCCTCTTGCTGGATGTTATCTGGCAATCTGGATGTCTCCTGCAGGTTGTTCCTGCTCAATCCCCTGAAACAGGAAAATGGATTTGTCACTAATCAGGTCAGCAAAATGGAAGAGAGATTCATTAAAACATAATGTGGCAGGATGGGGCTAACAGAAAACAAGGACAAAATTGATGTTGTAAGATATTATCTAATGAGACACGGGAGGTTTTTACAAAACACTCCATGTTAAGATATTTTTCCACCACCTATTTTTGTCTCTATGCTTTTGAAATCAAGCTCCATTAAGTTTTCATGAATCTTAGGACAAGTGCTGTGTTCTGCCAGGAGCTGTTACCTGACAAATGGTGTGTAAAGAAAAAAAGTGGAAATGTGGACAGGGATAACTTCCTACAGCTTATCACAGTTTGTTAATTCATGAGAGGGGTTTGGTCCTCTATCCAGAGCTAACTTATACCACCTTTCCAACTCAAATCAGCTCAGTTTTAAAGGGTTTAGTTGGGGTTTTTTGCCTTATGAAGGGATGAGGCTGGATCATTGTTAGTTATTTAGAAACAGGAAAATTACATTTGGAAGTTAAGTATGCTTACAACAGCACTTTTTGAAATATATAAAAGGAAATTCAGTTTTGCTGGCCTGGTCATGCAGTTCTGCAAGGCTGCAGCTTTGATCAAGCTATCTCTGTGAAAAACATTTTGCACAAGATCCTGAGACAAGGAAATAGTCAAAATTGGGAACATCCCCAAAATGTTATGGAAAATAAAATAGGATTCTCTGTTGAGAGTGCTACAGAACATCTCAAACGTGGCTCCAGATGACTGAACAGCAAAGTCCCTCCTGTGTCACCTCAAAGAAGGTAAGGAATTTACAAGGTGTTGGAAATGGTTTTGACAGCACGAACACACTGCCCACAAAGTAAATGCAGGGACTGTGGGCTCCATTCTCATAAATAATTGTGACTATTTTGTCACTGTTGCCAGTCCACGAGACTTTGCAAAAGGGTTCCCAGCAGAAAAGCTGCTTTCTAAAATCTGAAATACTTGAGAAGAAAGTAGCTTTTGTAGTTATTTTGCATTTTACTTGAGGGTGATATTGTGGAAGTGGCTGTTCTTATATTTCTGCAATTAAATGCTTATTTTCTTCTGTTTTGTAAACTTAATTTATTTTCTGTGTATGACATGAAAATTTGGAATTGCCAAATGTTTTAACTGGCTGATACTTTAAAAAAATCTTAAATGAAATCTTAAATGAAAGAGTTGTGGAAAAATTGAGCTCCTTTCCCAGTCATGGATAAACTTCTTCCTTCCCAGTCCTACTGACTCTTATGTCACTGTTATCTTTGGGTTCTTCACCTCTGTGACTGGTCTGGACCAGGACCAGATGTCTCTCTGGAAGTTGCTAAACCTTCAAGAAGCCCACAAGTTAAAAAAAGAGAAAAAGAGAAAAATAAAAATTAATTAGACACAGTGCTTTTCTAGATTGGCTTTCTAACTAATGTACTATAGTAAAAGTCTGGATCTACATTAGCATGAATAAAATATCAGGAAAAACAGATTGAATAATTTGATTTTCCAGTTCCTCAGGTACCCATCCTTTTATTGTTTGAAAAATTATATTATTCTCTCCTCTCATGAGGAAGTTGCACAGAGAAGTTCACCTGTGCATCAGGAACCAGATCCAAGCCCTGCTGCCAACCCTGGAAACTCATTATTATCCTCTGCCTAAAACTGATTCAGCTCACAGAGCTGACAAAGTTCTGCAGTATGAGGAGACAAAGAATGACTTAAACCCTGAACAACAAAAAATGCCAAGTTTGTTTCCTAAAGGGAAGGATGAATCCTCTGTGTGGAGCAGTGCCCTGCAAAGTCAACAGCTCCATGAATTGCACAGGAAGGAGGACCCAAGAGCAGAACAGGGCATTCAGTTTGGTTATTCTGATGGCTGTTGGCTATGGCTGCAGCCTTCCACTGCTGAGAGACAGAGCTGGCAGTTCCCTGGCCTGGCTGTGACCTGTTCCTCTTGTTTCTCTCTAATCTGTGATGATTTTGGTGCTATAAGGGCCTTTGCATGTTTCCCTCGTGCCACTGGTTCTCTTTCAACTGCTTCTTCAAACACCCTGCTCTCTTCCTCATCTCAAGGGTGCCACACTGACATCCTTCTTCACATGAGCATCCCTCAGTTCTGCAGCTGCTGCTATCACAAAGGGAAAAACAAGTCAAAAAAACCCCAAAGACAGGAAGTTCCCTTCATCCCCTTCCTGCTGTAAGAAATGTCATTCTCTTCCACTCTTCTGAGGCTCACACAGGGCATCACTCACAAGAGCTGCAAAAGGAAGGGAACAGTACTTTAAGAATGAGGCATTTCCTCTGGTAAAAATAGCCACAAGTGGTAGAGCAAATATCTGTTCAAACAGCACAGGGCATGTTTCTTTGGAGTGAAAGAAAATAGTCACTGAACACTTTGCCTGAATCCTCCAGCAATGGTCTTTGCTAAATTGAAAAACTCTTGGGACAAATGTAGAAACATATGTATATGAAATGCAAATCGGGGTATGGATTGGAAAGATAAATTGTTCAGTGAAGAATTACACTTGGAAAAGCTTGAAAAACTTGAAAAACTTCTGGTTTTTTGTCCCAAACTGCTGTATTCAGCCTGTGCTCTATGGAGCAGTGGAGCATTAGCTGGTAATCAGCAGCTGGTAAATAAGAAAAATATGTTATTCATAGTCTTAAACTTGCTACAAGGGGACTTTTCTGTGCTGAAAAATACACAGGAGGTGTGCAAATCTCCTTGACAGGAAAACACTGGACACACAGTCAGGAAAAGGCTCCTTTTGTCATCTCACTTGTTTTCTGAATAATCCCAGCTATTGAAAAAACAACACAAACTAACAAATAAACCAAATATGAAGCTCAGCCTTCATTCAAAGCAGGGACCTGTCCCCTAGCTGCAGCAGAAAGATTGAAAACATCAACAGAGTGGAATCCAGAAATCAAAGGGCAAATGTCATTTTTGCTTTCCACCCTTTGTCCTTCGAGTCTACTAACCCAAGTTAGTTGCCATTAATTCATATTCCAGTACTAGACAAAAAGGTTTTCCAGCCAGCCAGGAACATGTACACATTTTATAATTTTTATTACTATATCATATATTTAGTGGAGCAGCCACTGGATAACTTGCTATGTAACACCTCGTTGTAGTCTACTTCTGCAGAAAGTCTTTCCCCTTCTTTCTCCACAACAAGAAAAAAGATTACAGAGGTCTCATTTCCCCTCCTCCTCCTCTTCCCCCTACTGAGCAGGATGCTCATGGTCTGGAGTGTCCCTTTGGTCACTGGGGGTCACCTGCCCTGGCTGTGTCTCCTCCCACCCTCCCAGGCACTCCCAGGCACTCCCAGCCCGGCTGCAGGAGCAGCAGGGGAGCCCTTGGCTGTGTGAGCCCTGCTCAGCAGTAACAAAAACAGCTCTGTACCATCAGCCCTGTGTTCAGCACAAACCCAAAACACAGCCCCACGCCAGCCCCTGGGAAGGAAATTAGCTCTCCCCCAGCCAAAACCAGCACGTTCTGTAAGGGTTTGCTGGTAGTTTATTGCCTTGATTATTTTTTCTCCCATTTCGCAGTTTTTCACAGAGATAAGAAAGGAACTCACTGTGCATTGCACACACAAACACAGCCAAATATTTTGGTTCTTCTCCCAGAACTGAATCCCCAGCACTGCTGTGAAGCAGCTGGGAGCTGGGAGTGCAATCTTGGTGCTGGTGTACCAGGAGGAATACAAAGCAGCCCAGCCTGGGGGCTCAGATTCCTGGGGCTGCTCTGAGTAACTCACAATCCAGGGCAGGTTTTGGCCTCCTGAAGGACTCATTATTTCAGTCACCTTTTCTATCCTACAAATCTTCAGCTCTGCTCCTGCTTTTCCACTTTTCTCTGCTTGTTCTTTGCCTCACTCCTGTCTCAATTTCCCTCTTTGTGTCCCCACTATTTTTTTTTACATTATTTCTGCTTTATTTTCTTTTTGTCCTTAAAGCCTTCTGCAGATAAAATGACAATTTACACTGAAGACAGGTATTTCTACATTCTATAGGAAAGGGTGTAGCTTGGCACAGACACTGAGAGAGTCGAGGGCTGCAGATGAGTATCTTCTACTTGACTCCAGTTTAAGCTCTGAGTGTATTTGTATTCAGAGCTGGTACAACTGGGGAAGGAAACCCCCTCATCTCCAGTCTCAGATAAAATGATAGATGACAGAGATAGTGAAATGAAAGTATCAAAATTCAGTTGTGTCCATTTATACATTTCTAACACAAATATAGACTGGTGCACATTCTGTTTCACAATCTTTATAATACATCAAATGTCTTACATTAAATATTGAAGAAAAATTACCTTCCCTCTGACTTCCAAACTGCCTGTAAGTCACAGCCTAGTATGTCTGTGTTATTTGCAAACCTTGCCTGAGTTTCAAATGCAGAGAGTACCTAATTTCTCTTTCATTGTTGACTTTTGAAAGTGTTTGCTAATGGACACACATGGGAAGCTAACTCAGTACGAACATATTAGGTAATAAATTTCCACATCATCACTGTCTCTGTGTCTAAACACACAGCTGTGACAACCTGCACATCCTCAGCCTACAGGTGCTGATGACCATGGCTGGAGAAAGTGGAATGGGAAGAGATGAATGGGACAGGAAGCACCCCTGTGATCTCTGTGCCTCACATGCACAATGTTTGAAGAATCTGTTGTATAGAAAGAGGAAAGAAAAGCAGCAAACTCGAGGATGTGAATATCCAAAACCTCTGTTTCCATTCCTGTGTTGCAGCTGGCACTCCAGATGCAAACCTTTTGTTTTCACATTAAGTTTGAGATGCCCGACTTGCCATCTAGAAAGAAAGACATTGCTTCTATGCCTTGCAATAAGGAAAAAATATATATGGCAAGTAAAAAGTTCAAATCCAAGTCTAGCAGCTAAAATATCCAGCTTTTCACCTAAAAGTAAAAAGCCTTTCAAAGCCAAGAAGAGGTCTTGCACAAGAGGTTTTACAATCTGAATAGAAATAAGAGAGAGAAAAAAACCTCTTTTCCAGCTTCCCAAGCTGTTGCATCTCCACTGTGTATTTTCTCTGACCTTGACAACTTGAGCCTCATTTTGTGCAGCTCACCTTTTTGTTTTGGCCTTTGCACACTAGTCTGTGCATTTCCCCATGTGTGTCTGGTGCATCTGATAAGCCCTTTATCTCAAATCCTTTTATCATCACCGTTCTACTGCTCTCTGTGATTAGGTATTCAGAAATTGATTCCTGCTTTTATCCTGCACCTTGCACAAACATCCATTTCCAGCCTTTTCAGTTTGGAGTTAGGCATGGTCATGACTTTTCCATGGGGAAAATACCAAGGAGAAACCACCTTTTCTTTCCATTGTCCAAGGTAAAACCTCCTTTGAGGCTTCCCTTTGTCCTGATACTTCTGAGAAGTCTTGGTGGAGGTCCTGATGTAGAAGAAGTCCTACTTCCCTTGCAGAACAATAAAACCAATATTTCCCTGTACTTCCTGATCTGTGTCATAGCCATTTATTTCCTCCAGTCTCCTGTAGGGAATAAAATCTGCTTTAGATCCACATTTTAAAAGTTCTTAAAGTCAGGTCCTGACCTGTGTGAAAGGTCATAAGTGTCACCACAGAAATTATGGGGATGGATAAAAAGATGTTGCTATCTCACTCTTACAGAGAGTTAAATCAGGAAGGCAGCAAGCAGCACATCAGTGGCAGAGCTGCAGCTTCTGAATTCCAAAATGGGCTTTTTCTATGGAAAAAGTCTTTCCTGCTTACTAAACATGCACTGGAACTGTGCATTACCTATGTCTATGTTACATAGTGTGTGATTGGCCTCAAGTCACATTATGGGACTTTCACTGCCCTTCCTTTCTGTCAGTGCAGAAATCTGTCTGTTTACCTGGAGAAGCAGCCCCTGGCAGCCACCCTGATCCTAACAAGGGTCCTGCCTAAAAGAGCAACTTGTCACACTTATCTTAACCTTGACAGAGGCCTTCTGTTCTCTTGGGAAAGGTGCACACCAGAGGAACACTGCAGCCACAAACACCACGTGTGATGCTTCTCGTTTACCTCCTGGAACGCCGGGAGGTGGCTGCTTTGAGTGAGTGGCTGATAAAGGGCAGAAAAGTCTGCACTGCCAGGTGTTTGCTATTTAGTCTTTCCTTCTGCACCTTCCCAAGACTTTCTTTAAACTTTCCCATAGTAGAAACATATAAATACTGGAGTGTGTGTCATAAAGATGGATCCTGCTAGAAGAAGAAGCAGCAGTGGCCTCTCTTTTTTTCCCAAGCTGCTGCATTAACCCTCTGCCCATGATCCCTTTAAGCAAATGGTATTGTTCTGCCACTTTTCACACTCCTACATTTATCATTCCAAGAGTCACAGGCAAAAATAAACAACTTACTCCTTTAATCAATATGCTGGCCAATTTTCTTCACCCCACAGTCCCTTTCACTCTCCCTGCAGCTCTCTTTGTGCTCTCAGAAATGCTGAACTTTTAGGGATTTTTCACCCATTTAGCTCTTCACTTTCCAGTGCCCTCACTTTTTTGCTTATAACAAAGACAGATGGCAGTTGACTTCTGTGAAGCTGCTCAAATTCAGGTATATGGTCTTATTTATCTGTTTATTTTATTTTACTCACAGCTACTCAAGTGTCAATATGAGCAATGCCAGCATCTCACATGTGCTGTCTTGGTCCTACAGTACTTTAGCAAACTATGCATAGTGCTAAACTCTAATATTTCCAATTTGCCAATAAGCTAAGTTTATCTGAAGAATTTTGGTTGGAATTTAATATTATTAAAATTGTTAATATGCATACCACAGACCTCAAATCATAGCAAGCATCTTTTTAATAAGAAAAACCTTCTGGCTTTCAATGATGAACTGCACCTGCACTGTGTATTGTAAGACCTGCTTAAGATTTATAACATCTCTGAATGGATGAATTTTATTTTGTCTTTTTAATAACAGGATGGATTAGGCAGAAGGCAGTCAGCCAGCACTTCTTGATGTACCTTCTTAGTGGGTTCTGTGTGCCTTGAGACCTCAGCACTTGGTTTTATCTCCAGAGCTGTTGCAGTACCTGTGCCCCACGGAGAGAATAATACACAGAGAGAATCATACCACTGATCAAAGGGTCAGAAAACACATTCAGATATCTACCTTCAGGGGCTGAATTTGATGGAGAACAACATGTTCTTTGCAAGCTGTGTTTCAATGGGCAGGATGTCACATCCCACTGGCACTCAGCTGGTGCAAACTGGAAGGGCCCATTAAATTCCCAGTGGGGAGTTAAGCATTACCAAAGTGTGAGGTCTTAGAAATGATGCAGCCAGGAGGGCTGTCCACGTGAGTGTGAAAAGTGCACTCATTTTGGCAATAGCAGGAGTGCTGGCAATGCAGCACTGTCAATTTTAAACTTGGATGGTGGTTTCCTGCCTAGTCTGTCTGCCCAAGCTATGACAGATTATAATCACCCTCAGCTCCTTTGGTACTAAACTGACATGGTCATTTTAGAGACATTCAGATGTGTCTGTTCCTTCTGGGGGGTTGCTGCTACTGTGGTGGTGCAGAGCATTCCTCTCTGGAGTTTGAAATCAGGTGGAAACACTGGAGCTGAGTGCATACACAAACCCTCATAAATTAACTTTATTGCACTCAGTGTAGCTCACCAGTAATGGCTAGGTTGGCTCCCACATCAAACACTTATGCAGGGCATAAAACAGCTGTAAGGAGAAACCTCAGTGAGCATTTCAGATGTGAGTGTCTGCATCCATCTAATATTTAGTGAGAAGACTCACACAGCAGATACTCAGAAGTCTGGCACTTAAGTTGCATCAAATGCAAAATTTCTGCACTGATCTTAATGCTGCCTTGAATGAGAAAAAAAATAAAATTAGATCAACTGGTGCTTTGATTAAATTTTTTATCTTATTTTTTAAATATTTAATCAATCCCATACTAGCTGAGGCTGCTAAATTCTATTGCAAAGTTTATCCAGTTGAAGTTCTATGCATTCTGTTCATGGTTTGCTTTTCTAGGATCAATAACACCTATGAAAGGTAATTTGTTCCACTGTTCTCTTTTAAATTCCTGTTCTTACACTACAGCAAATACTCCTAGATATTTCTTAAGGTATATTAGTTTCATAATTTAAAACTGGGAAATGCAACAGGAAAATCTTTCTTGTGGAGAGTCACCAGCAAAAAATTTGCTAAAATTATATATGTAATAAATAATATAAATAAATCAAAGAATTTCTGTTGAAGAAAGTCAGTGAAAGATTGAGTGGCAGGAATTCTTCTTTTACATAAGGCAATTCTTTGCTTGTTTTCATTGTAGGCTGATGAGATCTGCCTTAAACACAGACACAGATAAAATACAGATAATTCCATGAGTTATGAATTGAATATGAGGCAGCAATAGGGGGAGTGATGGGGGAGCAGAGGTGAGAGAGCAGCTGTGGGTGTGAATTTGCATGGCTTATGTGTCAATCTGGCTGATGCTGATCCAGTTCTGAGCTGTCCACCCTGAAACTGCAGAACAGATCGTGGCTTCATCCACACAAATCAACTTTGCCTGGTGATTATTACATAGTTCTGCATCTACAGAACAAATGTTCAGCCAGTACTTTGTTTTCTGAACGTTGTTGCGGATCAGAATAACATCTCTGGATCAGTGGAATCATAACTTGCACATAGTTTGAGAGCCCTTCTGTTGACTTTTGACTGGGGCTGATTTCAGGCCATGAACTACAGACAAATGTGGAGATTTGGGGCTGAAAAATAGCTGAGTAATAACAGTGACCATAAACTGATGTAACAAACTGCCCAAAGAGGGAAAAATATAATGGGGGATGTCCAAGCTTCTTTTTTAATGAATCCAGGAGACAGTTTAAGTGACTTTGGGGGAAATGGGGTTAATTTACATTAATACAACAGATGCCCACACTGTTCATTTCCTCAGCCACAGCCCAGATGATGGGGCAGGGCAAACCTTCAGCAACCTTGCAGATTATCCTAAATTATTGGATGAGGCTGAGATATCAAAATGTAGAGTTTCAGACCAACTGGGTTTGTCAGTCTGGAGTGCTGAGTCAGGACACAACTTGCAAAGTTCACCAAGGAGATACTGAAGTTTTTCATGTGGGCTGGGAAAGGCTCCAAAATCTTACACAGAGCTCTGCAAAGCCTGGGAGCTCCCTGCTGGAAAGGGCCTGAGAATTACTGTGGATGGAGTAGGAGCCAAAAGTACACTCTCATCTTGAGTTAAAGCATTTGTGAGGTTCAGGTCATTTCATGCAGCACAGGAAGAGGTTGTTCAAACAGAATGAAATCTCCATCCTCAAATTTTGAGGCTTGGCTAGGTAGAGTCACCAGTTATATTGTTCATGGTTGCCCACAGTGCTACTTTGATCCAAAGGCTGAAGGTTTCTAGAGGTTCTTTCCCAACAATATATAAATGATTCTTTATCTACATCAGGCTCTGCAGCTCTGAGTTGAAGACAGATTTCTGAGTTAATTCAAGTCCCCAAACCTGCACATTTCAGGGCTGTGCACCAACCTCATGTTCTGAAACAGAACAAGGCTGTCCTCATTGAAGCAGGAGTATTAGCTCAGAAACATTATGCTGACACAACTGCTGCATTTCTATATCAGGACCTGCTTTTTGCAGTTAAATTGAGTTAAATCTGTAGAGCACTTTTGGAAGAAGGCTTTAAAACAAGTAACAGACATTTCACACTGAAAGCAGCAATTCCAGTACACAAAGTCTGTGAAGTACTATGCTAGATTTTGTAAAAGAAACTAGAATTTGAGGTAGGAGCAAATTTTATGCAACTTTAAACTCATTTTGGACACCACTGATATAAATTTCATTGCAGAGATATTGAACTGCTGCACATAATAAAGAGTTTGAACTGATAGTTTGGTTTATATCAGTATTGGAGGTTTATATCAGTATTGGAGGTTTATATCAGTATTTCTCTTTGAGATCCTAATTATTGTTTCCAAGACAAAATGAATCACAGAATCACTAAGGCAGAAAAGACCTGAGGTCATCGGGTCCAACCTCCAACTGATCCATGCCTTGTCAGANGTATTGGAGGTTTATATCAGTATTTCTCTTTGAGATCCTAATTATTGTTTCCAAGACAAAATGAATCACAGAATCACTAAGGCAGAAAAGACCTGAGGTCATCGGGTCCAACCTCCAACTGATCCATGCCTTGTCAGACCACATCCAGCTGTTCCCTGGACACCTCCAGGGACAGTGACTCCTCCACCTCCCTGGCCAACTCTTCACAGTGCCTGACCACCCCTCTCATGAAGAAAATCTTCCTGATGTTCATGAAGCACTGGCACAGGGTGCCCAGAGAAGCTGTGGCTGCCCCATCCCTGGAAGTGTCCAAGTCAGTTTGGGAAGGGTTATGAACAACCTGTTCTAGTGGAAGGTGTCCCTACCCATAGCAGGGGCTTAAAACAAGCTGGTCTTTAAGGTCCCTTCAACCCAAACTGTTCTGTGATTCTGTGGCTGTGTGATTTCCAGCCACCTTTTTAGACTTTGCTCATGTCAAGTAAATCAGTCAAGATTTATTACGGTTCGTGTGTTAATTCGTGAAGGGAAATCTGTTCCTCCCAGTCATTTAGCCATTGTCACATTGCCTGTTTGATGTGCCAGAGTCACAGGCTTCTGGTTGGCTGCACATTAAGCACTGTGGAGCACGGTTTCCAAGTTCAAAACTTGCCATAAGCAAGAGAAGCAACTTCTGTTGCTGCCCCCAAGGGCTCTTAAAACATCCAGCAAGATGCTATGGATAAATAATGGGTTTTGCAGCACATATGTTAAATTCTACATTATCCTCAGAGGAACTTACTGGATATGAAGTTTATAAAGTCATTAGAGGCACAGCCTATCTAAATCTTTCGTTAAGACACGAAATCTCCCTGCTTCACTGAGTATGGAAAATACTTACAGGAAACTCAGCTGTGTAGCCATGATCCTCTGGATGAATTTTCAGTTTTCAATATAACAAAAGTCTTAAGCATGTGAATGCTGCCTTAGCTTCAGGGTAATTACTCTTACTTCAAGTTATGCACAAAAGCTTAAAATCTTAAAATCTTTTGTCAGTCACAGTTCACTTGAGAAGGAGTAGCCATTGTACTGTGCTTTACCTTTGAGACAGTTCTCACAGAAAGTAGAATAAGCTATCATTTCTTTCTCCACTGCTGCTTGAGCAGGTAGTGGAAAAGTTAAGTGTGTGGTTAACTGCTCTAGCATAATATAAAGACTTCAGAATACTTCAGTTTAGGACAGAACTCAAACACAACTTTGTTTTCTGTGAGCCATCTGTATTTCTGTAATTGGCTCCTATCAACCCCTCAGAATGTGTTTTCACACTCCTCTAGGACTCACATTTTAGTCAGTGGCCATGCTGGCAGCATTCTGCTGCACTAAATCAGGAGCACTTCCCAGAGGACAAATCCCCTGAGCTCCTCACAGAGACCCTTGTGGCACCACACAACAATTTGGAGGTTGAGGTCATGGAGGGCACTTACCCACCTCGCAGAAAACGTGGCTGAGCAGTGCTGGTCGTGCCCTCAGCACACTGCAGCCTCCTCCTGGGGGATGCCCCTCTCTGTAATACCTCTCAGGACTCAACCCCTTTCATCTGCCAACAGCTGTGCCCCACACAGCATTGCCCAGCTCCCTTCAAGTACCATGGAACCTCATGGCAAACTTCTGCAAGGGTGGCACTGATCCCAGAGGTGCTTCCAGCTGGGATGGAGCTCTGCATCAGCCCCCAGAGAGAGCTGTCTGCAAAATTCAGTGCAGCAACAAGCCCCAGCAGCTTTGCTCCCTCCTTGGCAGCTGTTTATTGAGTTCATAATCAAAGAGTTCATAATCAAATGCTCCCTAGTGAGGAGCTCTGTGAGCCAACACTATTGGCTGAAAAGAGGTTTTGTTTGCCAAAGAGCTCTGATTTGGTTGGCAAGCAGAAAAGTCAAAGCCAAAATGGGCACCTAGTCAATACTGGCCAATAATCAGGATCACAAGTCTACTGAAGTTAGTTTTTGAAGTGAGAAGTAAAATGAAATTAAATTTTGCCCCGTGTTTTATACATAGGACCTGAAGTTGTAGGGCTGGAATAAGTTAGAGGTTGATTCTTTGAATTACTGTCTGAATATTTTTGAATATTTTCGAGCAAGGAGGATGTGGAGGAAGGTAACAGTCTGTGAGATAAAGCAGACAGTTGGACTTTCTGTGTTTAATGTAAGGCTGGAGGCACAGGACTGAGTTCAGTCAATGAGGCTGAGAAAAATAAGTGTATAATTAGAATTACTTTAAATAAAATTACAGCAAAAGAAAAAAAATGATAAAACTCAACTGACCAGATCTTGGATCCAATTCCAAAATGAGCAGTACATTCTTTCTGAGAGTCATTTTTTAGGTGGATGTAAACAAAAGATACGTGAGCAGAAAAGATTAGGTAAAAAAATTATTTGGAAAAAATATGTCTTTGGGAATGAAGTGCTTGGTTGTTTTTTAAATGCTCTTATGCAAGAAAAAGAAAATAACCAACTTGAAGGGAATTATTAAAGAACAGTAGAAAATGGAAAATGTTAACTTTATTTTGCTAAACTTGAGATATTTACAAGTATAACTTCATTTAATCTTGCTGTAGTCACTCCATTTACAGCCAGCAGAAAAAAAGTGGACTTTTCTAGGGCACAATTCCTTTCATCCTAATGAAGACATCTAAATTAGGCCAGATGAATTGCACTCAAGTAGTGACTGTGTCATCCCAATGAGTACAAAGAAAATTTAAATGCCTGCCTCATATGTAGATATCCACATTTGTAGGCATTTCAAGTTGGATGATATGAATCTCATTCTAAGACTTTATTTAGGGTGCAGGAGGGCACCAGTCACAAGAAAAGCAAAGGCATTGGGTAAGAAAGGATTCTTAAAATTAGATAGCCAGACCCAGATTCAAGCATTGGTATGAAATTGTCAGATAATTACATCAAACATCACCAGGTCAGAAGAGTTTCTCCCTAAGATATGGACCTCAAGCAGAAAATAAATATTAAGTGTCAAAAATGTTCATGCAAAAAATAAAAAGGAGGGGATTTTTTAGCCCTTCTTTCAATTTATTATGATGTGTGTGTTAGATAACGTATGCAGTTAATATAAAAAATAAAAGGGAAAAGTGCACTTCATCATAAACTTTTCACATTGGTGGAAATGTTCATTTGATTGTTTATGTTGAGATGGCAAAAATATATCAGTATCTTCAACAGGAGCTAAGGAACAGCTGTGTAATTAAAAACAAGAGCAAAGGACCAATTATTTTTGGTATTTTGGGACTTTATGACATCCACCATGGCAAAACTATTTGGGATGGGGTTGGATTTTGTTGCAGTTTTTTTTCTCAGAGATAAATGTAGCATCAGTAGGCCAGTCACAGCTTCCTGATCAATATTTTGGTTTCCATGGATGTGTAATGTCCCAACATGTAAAGGTAACCCTTGAGGAGACACAAGCAGCCACCATATCCCAAAGAAATCTGAGAAAAGGCTGTGTAAAGTGTCAGCCACACTTTATTTGTATTATTATATGGGGAAAAAACAGTAATGTACTTAAAATCTTTATAATGGGAAAGTTTTCTTGGGCTTGGATTCCATCAGGCATTTGATGCAAACCTGATTTGCAGCAGAAAATGAATACAGCAGGACATAACACCTTGAAAATTGAAGTGTAGAAAACAAAGTAATGGATGCCTGTGGAGTGGTCTTCCTCTGGCAATGAGAACAATTCAGTGCTGCAGGAAATTAGACCAGATTATTTCTGTGAATAGAACTTCATTGCAAATGTCTTCTCTTGTTTTGTTAGTAAATAGCTTATAATTTGTTGTGATACCCTACAAGTATGTTGTGTTTATTATTCATAAGAATTTGTGAAACAAATGCACTTTTAAGTAATTTCCAAGCTCTGAATCATTTGCTGCTTCTCAGAGGCTGTAATGCAAAAATAGTCTGTCACATATTTAATCTGGGATTAATGGAATTTATTCTGCACTGGACTTGGGGTCAAGCCATATTCACCAGTCTGTGTCCATTTTGTTATGTTGGTTGCTCACACATTTTTCTGAGACTTGATTAGGTGACAAATATTAAAAAAAAAAAAAAAAGAAAGAGAAGGAGAAATGTATAATAAATAATACAACTTCCTTTTCAAAATTAAAACAAAAAATTGTGTTGGATTTAATAACCTCTCAGGATTCAAGAACCTTTTTGCAAGTGGAAAGCACTTGTTCAGATGCAGACAAATAACTAACAACACTTTATGAGTCAGGTAAATTGGATGTTTTCCCCTTTCCTGCAATGAATTCAGAAACCATGGGAAACTAGAGCCCTGTTTGGCTTTGATCTGGGGAAGGATAAGATAGATAAACTTAAAAATTCTCTGCTTCAAAAATAAAACAATGCACAAGGAAAGAGATGCAAGATGCAAGCCAGCAAAAGGAGTAAGGACATGTTCTATAATTTTATTTTGACTTACTAGCCATATTTTGAGGATAATGTAGATTTTGTTATGAAGGAATAATTGCATGGCCAGTCAGGACTGAGTGTGGAAGCCAAGGAACCCAGCCAGTGGTGACAGACCAGCAGGTGCTCCTTGAAATCCTTGTCAGTATCCTGACAGATGCAGCTCTCCTGGTGCAAAACCTTCCTTTTTCCTCTGGGAATACATTTGCAAAGCTTTGGCTCCCTGGTGCAGGTTTTTCTTTCAGTGAACCAGGACTGCCCAAGGAGTCACAGGAGGTGGTGCTGAGAACGTGTCACCCACGGCCACGTCAGGTGTTGGGAAATACAGACAGGACTGCAGAAACAATACCCTGCTCTGTCCTTGCAATGATTCACTGCTCCTGGAGCCACAGGCTGCTCTTCATTTCTCCAGCTGCACATTTTTAGGTGTTCAGCTTCCCCTCTGTCTGCTGCCCACGGCTTCTTTCCCTGGGACACTGGTCAGGGTGGTGCACAGGGAAAACTACTGCACATGACCCCAAGCAGGGTTTAAAAAATCACACAAAATTCTTTCTTTCATTGCTTTCACCCTGCAGATTCACCAGACTGAAATTACAGACATTATTACTAAATCCTTATATTAACTACTAAACAATTTCTGGTTAATTCCAAACTTGTACTATTTTACAACCATGCCCCAAAAACCTATAATGACAAGGATTCATTCATTCCTTGATCTCCCCAAAAAAACTGCAATTACATGGATTCACTCATTCCTTGATCTCTCCAAAGGCAATAAGATTTCCAAGTAGCTTGGTAGATCACAACAAAGATTTTTGTGGTATGGAATGGTTGAACAATAAACACTTGTGTTTATGAAGCTGTCGTTATTTTCTTCCTCAAAGAAATGATTCAGTGATTCAAAATGCATGGAGGGAGGGGCCATCTGATTAAATTGTCTTCATCAGATCCACCCCAGAGCAAGAAAAGAAAAGCTAATGGATCATATTAAATGAAACAGTAAAGTCACATAAATGCAAGCAATATTTCTTTGCCTCTTGAGCCATTAATGTTGAATACCATAATGTATCAGTTCATATTCTTGCTTCACTACATTCAGAATCAAATCCCCTCACTTGCTTTGAATAAAGTTGCTTTGCTTTTCAGGATGCTCATGGATTATCAAATGATCTATAGAAGATAAAGTAGGTTAGAATAAAAAATATATATTGAGTTATAAATCCAATATTTTGACCTAAATAGCGTGAATCCTGTTATAAGCAAAAATTTTAAAAGCTGTATGTTCCTATAAGAAAGATTTTAGAGTATCATAGTAGATATAAATTATTTTCCATTTTCTTGATGGAGTAAAATAAATGTAGCATATATCTAGGGATGGAAACTCCAAATGTTAATGTTAACTTTCAAAAAGTGATTCCATAAAAAGTGAAAAAAAAGTGGGAAAGAGAAAAAAAAAAAGTAATACACTGTGGTTTCATATCAGATTGCACTTTGTATATGTTCGTGCCTGTGCATGCATATTAACATGGCACTGTGTAGTGCAAGAGGTTTGGTGAGCATTCTGTCTTGAATGATGATATCCCTGTTTTCAAATCCATTGAAAATCAAGCTCTAAATTTTGTTTACAAGTTGTGGTTCAACTTGTAAATAAATATCTCTTATTTCAGATTAAGTGTCATTCTAACTGTAAGCCAAGACTGATCTTCAGACATTAATTTCTCTAAGGTTTTTCTTTTTAATCTTCCTCACCTTTTGTTAGTACAAAACCCATGCTCTGTAACTGATTTTATTGTCAGAGGGAAGCCATTCATGGGACAGCTGAAATGTGATTTATTGGACAAAATCTAGACAAGATCATTTCCAGCCTTCACCAAGCAACCCCTTGGATACTTTACATTCCTTTCAGCAAAATGGATGCTCTTAGGGAGTCTGAGTATCTAAATCATAAGAAATAAGGTTTCTAAACAAGAATCTTCCACGGGACACCTTCCACTATCCCAGGTTGCTCCAGGCCCCAATCCAACCTTATCTTGGACACTTCCAGGGATCCAGGGGCAGCCACAGCTTCTCTGGGCACCCTGTTCCAGGGCCTCAGCATCCTCACAGGGAACAATTTCTTCCCAAGATCTAATCTAAGCCTGTCCTCTTGTTTAAAGCCATTCCCTGTGTCCTGTCCCTCCATCCCTTGTCCCCAGTCCCTTTCCAGCTCTCCTGGAGACCCTTTAGGCTCTGGAAGGGGCTCTGAGCTCTCCCTGGAGCCTTCCCTTCTCCAGGTGAGCACCCCCAGCTCTCCCAGCCTGTCAGCCTCCATGTAGCAGGGAAATGGGCATCTCAGTCCTGGAAGCAAAGGGACAATTTGCTGATGCCCCAGGATAAAATCACACTCAGATAGGAGGACAGAGGGTTATTATTGGTTGTGTTTTGTGTCCATTTACATGGCCCAGGTGAAAGGATATGATGCACAATGAACATTTATAAAGACTTCTTGTCACCTTAGGGGAGTTATTTGCTTATTTTGGGTCTAAATTAATGTACAGAAACAACCTCCAGCTTTTTGCATTGAATGTGTTTCTATTCTGTGTCTTTAGTGCAGGGCTGGTCTTTGTTATGTGTTATCTTAGCGTCATTTCCTAAAGGATTCTCTGCTGACTATGAACCTAAAGACATGTAAAACCCCCAAAATAATTAAAATAAATATCTTGGGGTTCTTTTATTCATGATTACCAGTGGTAGATACATTTTTCACATACATTTTAAACCTGTTCAGATTGCAGCTTCAGTGCTCTGCTGTTATATCAGTGCTCTCAGACATTGCTGTATTGCAGAAATAAGTCACACTCTGCTGAATGGCTGTGAGGGAGAATATTGCATGAAATAATTCCAGAGGAGAATGTTAAACTTTGCATTTTCAGATGCAAGCAAACTGATGGTTTGATGAAAAGGTATCAGTAGCACAGGAACCTCCAAGGGCCCCTTCAGCAGCCACAAAAGGGGCTTTAAAAAGACTGCAGTAATCGCCTGCAAAGAACTGTGTGATCATTAACTGTTAACCTGAAACTTCAGTAATGTTTTATTTTACCCATGAGTGCTTTTTTCTCTTTCAGAGTGAGCTCTGCTATATTGTAAATCTTCCCACAAAAATCCCCTCAACCTTGCTGGTTCTGTGGTTTGAAACTCCACCTGCTCTCTGACCAAACGTGGCCTGGCAGGTTGCTGGCACCAGTAGAAAATAGTAACATAAAATCATCACTTATGCGATGTAATTGGAAGGATTGCCAAGAATAATATGGGGATTTTTTTTTTTTTTGCTAAATCATGAGGAGAAAAAAACCCACAAACCTAGAGATGATTTTTAAACCAAGTCTAAAAAACAACAAAAAAAAGGCTCTTCAAATGCACACAGGGAAGCTGGAGCTGCTGTAGGAGCTCCATTTCTCCCATTAACTCTGATGGGTGGGGCAATTCTCTCCAATTTTACTGCAGGACTAATTAGCTGAAATGGGTAACATATTTAGGCAATAGCACTGCTATTAGCTCAGGAGCTGCCACATTTACAGGAAATGTGATTATCTCCTGGTAAATGTGCTCTCTGTAGCAGGGATAACTGTGCCCTTGTAGGATGCCATATAATCGTTTGTTTTTTACCCTAAGGATGACAAGCACGGGCTTTGCTGCCTCCTTGGCAAAGGTTGGAGCAGAAATTCAGATTCCTCCACAAAAATGGCCACCAGAACTGCCACGTTAATGGAAATAGGTAAATAAACTCGTCTTCAGTTGGCTTGTTCACTAGGAAGGAGGAAGGGTGCTTAATAAAAAACTTTGTGAGGAAGTGTAGATGAATTATTTGAACTTAGGTTTCATAAAAAGATGAAATATTAGCCCAAATTTGGGGTTGAATTGATACCCAGGATGGATATCCTCTGGGTTTTTTTTCAGAGAGCTTAAACCTAGGAAGTCTTTTCATCCATCTTTTTTCCTATGGGACAGAATATCTTTGTCCTCACCATTTTTTAGACCAAGTAATCCAGATCCAGTGGTTTTTGATGCCTAAAAAGTGACTAAAGAATAATTATGGTTCAAATGGAAGCTGAGCTGAGGTTTGAAGTCTTCTCTCATTGCTTTGGGCTATGAGTTCAAGGGTTCTCACAGGTGGATAAGAGAGGGAAAAAGAAAGAAAATACAATAGATTAATAGGAATACAGGAGATTTAAACCTGGAGTAAGTGAGAATGAGCCAGAGACCTTTTTGATTGCTACAATCAGCAGAATTATGGAGATGCATCTGTTTATCTCGTGCCAGTCTCTGGGGTAAGCTGGAAGGAGAGGTTTTACTGCAGGACAATACAGAACAGGAGTAAATATAAAGTTTTATTTGCTTTTTAAAAACATTTTCCCCATTGACAATAAAGTGATTTGCACAAGCTGGAGGTATTTTCTAGTTGGAATTCACATCTCTGTCTGCTGTGAAAACCCTGTGGTTCTAAGGTCAGAGAGAACTTCTTGGGCTGCTGCTCTCCTACAATGTTCATATCAGTCACTGAGCATTTCTCAGAAACTGGATGAAAGAACAAACAGAAATAATCTCATGAATATGCATTTTTTAATTTATAATTCACATTTTAAAATAGAAATAGGACCTGAGCTCCATGATCTTACCATTAAAACAGACTGAAGAGAAGTGTGTGTATTTGGTGTGTGTAAATAGAATTTTGATTAAATTTTCCAATATCAACAGCAAAATGATGTTTTCTAATTAAATTTTAAAACCTGCAACAACCCAATCTGTAGCTTTCTCATCCCTGTTTGCAACAATACAGTTGAAAAATCATTTAAATTAATCCACCTAAAGGAAAGAAGCTACAGGTCATGCTAGGTGATAAGGTTATAGAAAATCAAAAGCAATAGAATTAGGATTTAAAAAAACACTTTTTATTTCTTTTTAAACTATTCAGATAGTTACTGATGAAGTCTGTGGAGAAAGAGAAACATAATTTTGTGATTGAGTTACCCAAAATTAGGCTGAATAAATCTTCTTAAACAATGCTATAGAGAACAATTCCACACTAATCGCAATGAACTTAGATGATCTCAGATTATCTTTTCCACAGCTGATTCTTATGGGGCTGCTTTTTTAGCTGACATACCCATTAATGGCTTATAAAGGGGAAATAAAGGGAGTGACTGTAAAGTAAAGGCTGTTATCAAAGAAGTTTCCCCTAATTGGTCAAGGGACCTTTTTATACTAAGACATCCATTAGAGTCCCTACCACCTTGATCAGTGTTATGTTGCATATTTTCCTTAATATAAATAATTTATGTGTTATGTGTTTGTGCATTAGAAAGTAAGTTTGAATAAAACAATGTAGAAGATGTTTAATTTATCATATGCTTTAATGCAATGGTTTTTTTAAAAATTTTCAGTGCCCTTTTGGTCCAATAGGTTTTATTGGGTGATCTGCCAAGTGACTTTGGAGTTAGAGCC
The DNA here is from genome assembly GCA_013398075.1 of Notiomystis cincta. Classification (NCBI taxonomy): domain Eukaryota; kingdom Metazoa; phylum Chordata; class Aves; order Passeriformes; family Notiomystidae; genus Notiomystis; species Notiomystis cincta. Next base: position 84,790 of record VZRX01003961.1, on the reverse strand, counting down.
AAAGCACAGCCCTCACCTCCAGCCAAGGCACCTGTGTGCAGCTGGAATCTCACTTAGAACTTCAGTAGTCCCCACAATATTAACAGCCACCATAAGCAAGGTGATCTGGGTTTTATCCCCACTGCTGCAGTGGAGCAGGAGACATCTCAGGTAGGAAGAGTAACTGCAGCTATAAAGTCCTAAATGGCTGCAGATGTGCTGCAATGTACAACAGCTTCATGGCGTGCTGGAAATTAAAAAGTTGGAATAAATCAAGGTGTGACCCCCAAAAAAGAGCTCCTAAAACCCATAAAGGGCTGGTCTCAGAAGGCATTTTTCACCCTGATGCTGCCCTGTGCCACAGAGTGTTGTCCCTGGAGCTTCGCTCTTGTGTTGTGCTCTCTGCCCTGTGGAACAGTGGTGCTGCTGTGGCCTCTCCAAACTCCCCTGTGCTCTCCTGGGAAAGCACTCTCTTCTTGTCCTCATCAATAAATCAAAGCACAGGGGGAGCTAATGAAGGCAGAGTCTTTGTCAGTAAATTCGAGTGCCACTTCTGGTGTTCCCTCAGTACAAGTACGGTTGGTTACACACGGCAGAGGATGGCTGGGTAGGGATTGCAGGAGGCCAGGTCATCACTGGCTCTCCCCAGGGGGATGTTCCTTCCCCACCTCCTCCTGGGGCTGATAAATGTTCCCCAAATTACTTGACTTCCTGTGAAGTAAGTGAGCTGCAAAATCAGAATGAAGACAAGGGATAAATGTGGTCTCAAGTGTATCAAAGGGTTATAAAAATTGCAGACCAAGCTTTTCCACTGTGCTTAGGGCATGCTTCACTTAGATTAACACTGCATGGACTTCAGGTCTCATCTGTTTGCCAAAGGATTTGCAGGTTTCCTTCCCACTGCCACTGTTTTTATTCATACTAATTGCTTTTATTCCAACTACCAACCACTCCAGGGTCTGCTTTAATAACTGAGAATCTCAGACACCCAGCTGAGCACTCATAATTTGAAGTAAAGAATAGAAGTCTAAAAAGGAATATTTTCTCACTATATTACAGCTGACTCATGACAAAGAGCCACATTCATCATAGAATCATCACAGAATAGCTTGGGTTGGAAAAGGTACCTTAAAGGCCATCCAGTTCCAACCCCTCTGTCATGATCAGGGACCTTCCACTATCCCAGGTTGCTCCAAGCCCCATCCAGCCTGGCCTTGGACACTTCCAGGGATGGAGCAGCCACAGCTTCTCTGGGCACCCTGTGCCACGGCCTCCCCATCCTCACAGTGAGGATGTTCTTCAATCCTTACTCATACTCAGGGGTAGATGACATAACAGCTTGAGTCTTTACATGGTGCAAATCAGAGAAATTGGTCCTGTTGTCATTTTCCTGCCTTGCCTCTATCCAGAGCCCATGTCTCCATCATGATGTCAAATCTGTCATTCTACAGAGGACAAAACTCCCATCTGTGTGACCCTGCAGGAAACCTCTGCTGAAGAGCACATGGATCACTCAGTCCTGTGCAAAGCATTGTCTGCAAACTCTTCCTCGTTGTTACAGTTCTGACATAAAAAGCACCTTGTAAAGAGATAATCAAATAAAACAAATGCCCATTGGGAAGAGAGAATCACACTCAGATTCTATTGTTTGTGACTTGTACAAATTTACAAGAAGTTGTCAGCAAAATGGTGTTTTTCTGTTCTCTGTTCCTGCATATTTCATTTTCATGCTCTCACAAAAGAAACGTCACCACTGAAAGGACCTCTAAAACCTAAGAATGAGTAGGCAGTCATTTCTACCTGTGTTTGTGCCACAAAAGACAAAAATAATTTTGTGAGATAGTGAACAACAAATTCTCCTTTACTCTTCTGATATGAGAGCCAGATTTTCTGGGTGCAGAGTGTATTGAGTTATAGAGCAATGTTAAAAATGGCACCAGGGATAATTCACTCAAGAAGCTGAAAATGGCAAGGCAGCATGAGTCACCTTATTCAAAGTGGCAAAAGAGGAGAGTTGTATTCTTTGACAAAACAAAATTGGACCTGAACCATGAAGTGTGCATTGCCCATTATTTGAAATTGCCAGTGCAAACCCCATGATTCCAAAGCAGATTGGATGTTGTCCACAGCTGTCTTCCATTGTCTCTGGAAGATGATAAGAAGCAGACAGCAGCTCATTTCAGCCATCCTGCCAAAATCAATAGCATTTTAGAGAGCTTCAGTGAGAAGCAACTTGTCGTGCCAGCAACTGAAGGAGTGTGTGTCAAAGAAATGAAACTCTTCTTTTTGCAGGCTTTGGTGTAATTGAAGGGAATGTGGAGGAGGTATTCTGTGAGCTTTGCAGTCTAATAGGGATGGAAGTTACCTCTGCAGCCTCCTGTTCTGCAAAAGTGCCCTCAAGGTCAGCAAAACTTTTGCAATAAGCAGTGGGTCTAAACCTGAGCAGAGTGGTTTGAGTGCCTGAGCTTGGAAAACTGATCACAGACACTCAGTGTGACCTCAAGCCATCCCTTTGTTTCAAAGGCAGGAGAGGTCATTCTCAGGTGTGTGTTTGCTTCAAGGATGTCTGAAATTTGACATCTGAGAGCCCTGGAAATCATTTCCAGCATGCATTAGCCTTGTGGTTGCTTAGGTATCTGTATACCTTGTCTCACACCTTCCTCTCCCCAGCAATGCTCCTCTCCACCATTGGAATGCACAGGGGAAGCTGGGGGCAGGATCCAGCACTGCCACAGGCAAATGTTTCTCCTTCAGGGGGTCAAATCCTACTGAAAAAAATCACAGCACATAAAAATATGAACTCCCTTAAATCCTCCTCTCTAAGGCCAGTTACACTTTTGTAACCTCACATTCCTAATAAATGGCCCCAGTGCCTAAGAAGGCTCCAGAAGAGCTGGAGAGGCACTTTGGAAAAGGGTTTGGAGTGCCAGGGCAAGGGGGAATGGCTTCAAACTGTGGGTTTGAAGGGTTAGGGATAGATTAGATATTAGGGCACAGTTAGATTGGATATCAGGAAGAAATTATTCCCTGTGAGGGTGGTGAGGCCCTGGCACAGGGTGCTCAGAGAAGCTGTGGCTGCCCCTGGACCCCTGGAAGTGTCCAAGGCCAGGTTGGATTTGGCTCTGAGAAACCTGGGACAGTGGAAGATGTCCCTGCCCAAACCATGCTATGATTCTGTGAAATCAGCTGCAACTACTGAAGGGCTGTGTGATTAGCTCACTTGCTAAGACAAATATTTGTCTTTCAGGGATAAGATTGAGCTATTTTACCTCAACTTCCTAAAAGATTAAAATTACAAAATCCTTATCAAAGAAAAAAATGAAACAAAAATGAAACATCTCTCTCTGCCCTGAGAGAAAATGATCCATAACAAAGCACAGTACTTAGATTTGGTGGTTTCTAGCTGTAAACCTCCCTCCCTCACAGACTTTACAAGGTCTCCCAGCCCAATATCTGCAATAACCATGGCTGCAAAACATAGATAATGGACTGTTGGTACCATTATCCCCACCACCTACTCTTCTGAGAAGAAGAATTTATATTCAGCATTTCCCACAACCAGAGGATTTGTCACAGAGGGGACCCAAAATCTGATAAATTTCTCAAAAATCACACCCTTCCTTTGTTTCAGCTTTCTTGCTTTCTTTCTATCTCTGTTCACTGATGTATCCTGTTCTTGTCTCCAGTTGCCCCTCCACTGTGACACTAAGTAAAACAATAAAATATAAATGTTAAAATACAGAGTTGACTAACTCTTCAGGTCTGGGATTGGAAAGAAGACCATCATTGCACGGCTCAGCACCTGAACATTGCTTTTTCCTCGTAATTCTTTAGATGAAAACACTTCTGGTGAAGTAAATAATCCTAGGTTGAAGTGTAATTTAATTTGTCATGGTAAGTGGGATTTGTTCTACATTCTCTTAATAATTTAACTGGAAAGATTTATCTCTGACTGTAAAGAAGAAAACATGTTCAAAACCCACTTAGCTTGTAAGTAGTTTTATTTTCTGAGGCATTCATAAAATGACAACTAACATGTTTAAAAACATTTCTCCGTGATAATAATAACAATAAAGCCTAATGTTGTGAGGCCTCTGAAAATATAATTTTCTTAGAGAAAAACAGTTTCACACCTGGTTTGTCCAGTTATTTTGGGGGGAAGGGATTTTAAGCAGCCTGAACAATCTAATTTAAAGATTTATTTCCTAAAATAATTTTCACGTACAATTTCTGGATAATAAATGTTACAATGTAAAAAGAATGTAATAAAATTCTATTTTTTGTCATATGAGATTTTATTATACAGCTTTTGAATTTACTTCTGCCCCTTGCATGAGGTGATAAATCAGTGTGTCCCAGTAACAGCAGCTATTCAGTCACATACATTGTGGCTTTCTGACTTCAGAATACTAATTTTGACCACTAGTTTTAGTGTCAGATCTCAGGTGATTACTTTCCTAATGTTTATTTTCAGAGCCCTTTTCTTAGACACCAGTGAATATAAATATACTTATGGAAGCAGCTCAGCACGAACTGTGATAGAAACCATTTATCTTTTCTTGTTGAAATAGTTTTTGTAGATATTGATCCACATTCATTATTTTCCATACAGATTCCTTTTAATGCAGCTACTTCAACAGTAAATAATAAAATTTGTCCTTAATGGAATCTTTTGCACGTTTTTTTAGATCAGTAGCCTATTTAGAAAGGAGTTTGTCAGGCTTAGATCTCATTGCTTATTTGTTCTTTCACAGTAAAAAAAGAAAGAAATAGTAGGTAAGAAGGTGAATACATAAAATTTGTGAAGCTCCCCTTCTTTGCCCCACAAAAGAAAGTGAAAATTCTGCTGCCATCCCACTGTGCCTTGTTAGAAGGTACTGAAAAGTGCTGAGTGCCACTTAAAACAGGTGCCAGACAAACCCTGATCTGACTGCAGCAGCTGTGTGGATCTGTGTGTGACACACAGTGCTGGCACTGCACGGGGGTTTAAAATGGGAATTTACTGTTCAGAGCTCTCAGCCAAGTCCCAGTGGATCTTAAACTGCTCTGGAGACCTTCCACAGGCTGCCCAGGTGAACAGGGAGGAGCTTGTTGGCTTCATATCATTGCTTCTCAGCCCTGACTCCACTTCAGGGATGCCATTTGTCTTAAAAGGTGAGAATGGGATTGCAGTGATACGTTCATTTGATATCTGGTGATTCTGATTAATATTTTTAAGGAGAGTAAATATCCCTTCCTAATTCCCAATGATATCTAATGCTAAAAAAGAGAAAATACCTTCTCTCTACTAAAGTCATAACCTCTGAGCACTGAAAACACAAGGACTGCTGAACATTGCCCTATCTCATGGAACTGAAAAAGCAGAGTTTAGCCAGTTATGTGTATTTCTTTTTTAAAAAAATAAAAAAGAGAAATCAAATTATTTCTTCTAAAAACAGCCTGCTGTGGTGAATTCAAAGAGTTAATGGCACCAAGAGTGTTAGCACTTCTATATGAGGCTTGTTTTATGCTCTCTTGTTTATTTTGGGATTAGCTATTCCCTAAGAGTGCAGTAGAACGTGTGTAAGCTGGGCAAAGTATAATATTTGATTTACTGGTGCTCCAGAAGGCATTTTTTTTGTGCTGTTAAATGTTAGCACTGACTCTTCAGTAAGACTTTTGACCTTCCCTGGGGCTCCTTAATGCCTGTGCCAAGCAGTGGCCACCATACAAATCTGCTTTGCTCAACTTCGTGTAAGGCAATACAGTGAAAAAAGGGGATTACTGAGCATCACCTGTACAGTCCAGCTGTACAGGCAATGCTATTGCAGCACAGAGTGCTCTCCTGCACCCCTGAACATTAAAAATGTTCTCACAAAATGTATGAAATCACAGCAAGGCTGAAGCCCTCCAGATCCCAGTCCTAAGACTTTCTAAGTGTTCCAGTGCTTGCCTACCCCTCAATAGCACATCCCTGCACTTCTGCCACTGAAATCACATTTTCAAACCACACTTTGTTCCTGCATGAAACAGTGCATGTTACTTAGGCATTGCTGATATCCTTAACACTACAGAAGTTTTAGGGATTTGTCTGGTTTCTAGGCAACTAATTAGTTTTAAAGATGTGTATTGTTTCTAGGCAACAAATTCCTATTAACTTTGAGGGCAATTGATTAGTTCTGTTGCCTTATATTCTTATGAGAAAGCATGCTTAGCTGAAAATGGAAATAATACCTTCAAGGTAATCATAGGTATTTAAAATATACTGCTTTGCTGAAACCAAAACATTTCAAAATAGTGAATATTGCTCAAAGGATTGTTTTTATTCTGCTGAGGAGTAAAAAAAAATTCAAAACCTTGAAAAATGTTGAAATCTTCAGCAGGTAAGAATTCCTTAAAACATCAGGTGTCATTTTCTTGGAGCAAAAATACAGGTGACCTGTTCCTGATTCACACAAATCCTGTTTGCACACAATCATCATGTCTCCAGAAAAACCTGGCCAGTCTTCCTTCTAGGCCCCTGTCAGAAGTGTGTGGGGAGTGGTGAAAATAGCTCCTAAACAATACAGTAAAGGGGGAGTTTTGTCACTGGGATGGATTAAAGGTTTTGAGTAAATAAATTACATTGCTGAAAGGAGTTTTAAACTGTGCATCATCAAAACCATTTATTTGACAGATTAAGGCATCATCCATGTCACCGTGCAGATCTGCAGGACAGGTTTAGCTGTTCCCACCAAATCCCTTCCCTTGGCAGGAGGGACAGCCAAAAACTCCCAGACAAAGACAGGTGAAGGTACCCAACTGTGCAGAGCCATGGAGGTGATCAGAAGTGAGGAGAAAAGGGCACTTCTCGATTCCTCCGAGGCAGAATTGTCTCCTCAGGTCACTGCAGCCACCCCAGCAGCCTGGTGCTCCTGACCATGGTCAAACTGCAGCATTCTGGAAGTGTCAAATGGATCAGACTGAGAATGGACACTCACTGTGTATCCCCAGTGCACAGGGAGCAGTGAGAGAAAGGCAGTTCAGGAGGAAATCAGCAGGGCCTGCAGGGAGGCTGGGAGGGACTTTTTATGGGGGCATGCAGAGGTAGGAGAAGGGGGAAAGGCCTCAATGGAATGAGGGGAGATCTAGAATAGATGTGAGGAAGGAATTCTCTCCTGTGAGGGTGGGCAGGCCCTGCACAGGGTGCCCAGAGAGGCTGTGGCTGCCCTTGGATCCCTGGAAGTGTCCAAGGCCAGGCTGGACAGGGCTTGGAGCACCCTGGGATGGTGGAAGATGTCCCTGCCCATGGGAACATGAACAAGATGGTTCTTAAAGTCTCTTCCAACCTGAACAATTCTGGGGCTCTATGAAGTGTAAGACATTGCAATCAGAGCTCCTGTACATCCCAGAGTCTCAGGAGTCTGGGAGAAAACAAAACCAAACTCAGTACATCTGTCCCTATGGCAAGTGTGGTGCTTAAATGGGCCAAGCAGCTCCGTGGGAAGAGATGGGTCAGGGCTGTTCACTGTAATGTGAATAATTTTGGTCTTTGGACAATCAGAGAGGTTGAACAGTGCATTGATGCTTCAGCTGGAGAGGAATTCAAGTTATTTGTTCTGCATTTCCAGTCCTGGTGTTGTGTGCCCACATGTGGCTCTAATGTGGGGAGAGCTGGAGAAACTGTTTTGTGCACACAGATGCATAAGATATTACCTTTCACAAGTAGCAGGAAAAAAAGTGGATTTGAGAAAAAAAGAGGAAAAAAAGTTAAGAAAATAAAATTTTTTATGTATTTAATTCATTACACCAATTCATATTAGACTAGTCCCAAAAAATAGGAGGAATGAAGTATTTGAATTATCTGATATTAGTGTGGTTGGTATAGTACCATTTACCATGAGACTTTGCAATAGTACTGATACTGCCCTTTGTTAGTTCCTATTTAATTTAAACCAAAGTGTGATGAGAGCTGTTGGGCTCTTGACCATCAGAAAAAGAAAGGAAAAACCAAACAAAGCAGTGTTTTAACAAAAACTGACTTCAGACTCGTTACTTAGACACTGTGGTTTGACTTTCCAAATACTTGATATTTTATTATGACATTCAGTGATGGAGATTTGCCATAAGCTGTCAGAATTAACTTATAACCTTAATTTCACAAGACTTTAATGATCTCAGTATGGATAATCTACAAGCAAACAAATGTGGCATTTCTTAAATATTGTTAGAACTTAATAATCTGCAAGAAGAAACTCATCTAATAGAACTCAATTATTTCTTTCAATAGAGAAGCTCTGTTGAGATCCATCACTGAGGAACTCTGCTATTAGTTATTTTTATTATTAATATTTTCCTCCAGCTTTTCAAAAATTCAGCTTCGCCAACAGCCTCTGATCAAAAGTTCTGGCATTTTATTTATAAGAAAAATGAAAAAAAAATAGATAATGAAGAAATAGATATGCTCCACCCACACCAACATCCAGCACTAGGTGTTTATTATTTTAAGTATTAGCACACACAAATGTCTTTATTATTATTAAAACCTTTTGTAGAGTTCACAGTAGAAAAAAAAAGACTCTATCAGGGACTTTTAACCTAATTCCCTTGAGAAAAGAGGTTCATGAGTTCATTCTTTCTTTTTTAGTCCATCTGGCACTTCTGCTTCCATTCATGTTGAACACATTTTACAATTTAGGTGGAATCAGGTATTTTGGCTTGATTTTCAAGAATTTAAGAAAAGCTCAAACTACACTACACAAAGCAAGATACTAAACTCATAAACTGCCATTTTACTCAGCTAATTAAAGCTGCATTAATGAAGTAATCAAATAAAGACCATAATTAAGATTAAATCCATAAATTGATATTTTCAAAACTTTTAATTAATCAAAATAATAAAGAAATTACTACAATAAATTTTCATCTAAATACCAGAAGAACTGTTAATTTTCTAGCCTTTTCTTGGCATTAATTGGAAGAAGTTTATCTGAGACTCAAAGTTAATTCTGTCTCATTGCTGTCTTCACAATTGGATTAGTTGCAAAAAAAAATAAAATATTAAATGTTTAGACATCTAATGCAGTTTGGAAGTTTATGTGTAAAAGAACAATTAGGAAATAAAGTCACTAAAGGCCCTGAGATTTTCCTTGTCTTGAGGATGAAGGTAAGCAGATTTGGCCTGATCCTGCTAAAAAGTTTGGCTTTGTGGGTACCACATTGTGTGTTGATGTATCAGATAAATGCCACACATCCACTGCAAGCTACAGCCAGGAAAATACCACAGGTGCTGACCAGCAATGCCCTGGCATCTGTGCAAGGTCAGGTCTAACAGCCTAAAATGGTTTCCTGTCCTTCAACATTTACATCATCTAAAAAGAAGGAGATAATTGGCTTTTATTTTTAAAGGGAATTTATAATGGTATCGCTTCACTTTTCCACAAAGCCTCTTGTTAAAAAATTCAGGCTGGAAAAAAACAAAAAAAAATGTGTTAGGTTAAGACACTTTTTGGTTTAAACCCCACACCTTTCATATGAATTCGGTCCTGGTCAGACCAGTTATTTGATTTAAGTGAAGAGCACATTATCCCTGTTAAGGGTAGGACAGGGTAGCAAAAGGATTGAGAAATTCACAGGGTGAAAAAGCAGGTGAAGGGGGAAACATCTTCTAAAAATCTCCTTTGCAACCCAGGCACCTTTCATAAAGTAGCAACCTATATTGGCCTTAAATTGTGAAAACTGGGGAAAGGATGAGGGGGTGGGATCAGCATTCTTCTGTTGTCTGAGTTCATCCATGGTTTTTGCTCTGTGTGTGCTTGTTGACTTTGACTTGTTTTTATTTCACATTCTGTTCAAATCAAGCTTACAGACATGATGCATCTTTTTAAAAACATTGAGAATAAATTTCTGAAAGAAAGGAAACTTGAAAAAGATGGACTTTGCCTCTTGTCTTCAACAAGAAAATTATTTTTTATATAAAAACCAACCTAAAACCCAACAAACCACAAGAATGCTGAATTAGCTAATGAAGTCCCTATTTTTATTTAAACACAGTTTCTCTGCATATTTGACTTTTTTTAGCAAGTCTTTTTTATTAGCTAAAGAATCCATTCATTTGCTATTAAAATTTTCACAGGCCAAACAAATCTTATTTGCAGAATGTACTTATCTCATTCATTTCATTTTTAGGAGAAATATCTGCAGCATTTAAGGAAACATCACCATTTCTGCAGTTTGATGTTTGTATATTGCTGGCAAAAGTGCACGAGGCAGTTACTCAATGTTTTAATTTTTCTTAAACCCTGGAAATGTGGAAATGGATTGAAAACCCATTTGAACAGAGGAAAGAATCCTTGCATAGAAATGAGCCAGTCAATCCCTTGCACAGCACCAGCTCACAAATATGTGTGGATAATGGAAAGATCCTGCTTAAATGCTTAGTACCAGCAGAAACAAAAAGCACCCAGACTAAGCCATTATTAAGATATAAATAGGCTTGTAAACAATTTAATTGCATAAAAGAGTTGGTTTCCTTGGGACTACAGCAATTTGCATAATGAACTGCAGCAGTAGCCCTTCAATATTCTCTGTTGCCATCAAGTGAGGCTCTCAGCTCTTGCAAAGCTGGGCAATATTTGCTTGCAATCCTTCATTCAGGGCAGGAGCTCTGAGAAGGGAACTGTGTGGCTGGGGGCAGGGGGAATGTGGAATTTTGGTTTTAGGGTTTCATCCAACCTGGTGTTTTTATAACACATGCTCCTTTCAAATAATATCTTGATGGGAATGATTCTCTCTTGCTAAAACTCAGATTTCATAGAGAACCTCTCAGCCTACCACCTCTGTTTTCTTTCTAGCTTGCTCATAAAAATGTTTCCCTTTTTATGAGCATCATCTCCTGAAGAGCAAATTTAATTTACAGCTATAATTGTTGGGATTTTCCTGTTGAAGGGAATGGATATTATGCCATCATTTATTTGTCTAAATTTAAGTGTCTACTACCATCTTGGATAGCCCAAGGATAATCAAGACATCAGAATGAGACTGGAAGATAAAGAGTCACAGGATTGGAAAGAGGTCTCTGGCCTGATGCCCTGGCTCAAAATCAGGTCATGAATCCAGCTCAGGTTGTTTAAAGCTTTATCATTCTGATTTGAGAGTCTCAAAGTGTGTAAATCCCACAACCTCCCTGGGCAACCTCTTGCCCTGCTTTGTTGTGGCTCAGATCTGGTTTTGGAGGAGAAGCTGCAAGTCAAAAAATTCCATCCTAGAGATATTATAAAAGCATGAGGTGCACTAAAATATCTGAAATTGTTCATAGGGAAGTAACCCCAGTGTTGCTGATGGAGATTTTACCTAATGACAAAGGTGCAACTTCAGTTCAACCTTTCATCAGCAGATTTACCTGCAAAACTCACATGTCCCAGATGCTGGAATTTTACAAAATTGTAGTCTAACTTTATGAAATGCTGGCAGTAAATAGGAAAAAAATCTTCTTAAAAAAAAAAATCAATCTTGATATTAGATTAGTAAAACCACATATATATTGATATAACACCTATATATTGTTATAACAGCTTGTAAATTTAGTTTTCAAATAAGGCTGAAAAAAAGCCTTGGTGTGCTTCTTCATTTGGAAGAGATTTGTTTGTTGTTGTGTTTGTTGGTTTGGTTTAATTTGATTTTATAGGATTTTTTTTTTAATCCCTGAATTAATATGGGTTAAAAAACCCCATCTTATCAGGTTAGGATGTTTTACCAATAAAAGTGTTCCCAGAACTTTAAATCTTTTTTATTTCAGTTATTATATTGTATTTCAGTGCACATCACTGTTCAGAAGACCCCATTTTGACTAACCAGGATTCTCTGGCCTGCGATTCAGCATCAGCAATGTAATTGTAGTAAATGAAAATATTTCCTGAATATGATATTTTTTCTTCTCTTTAGACATCACTGTGAACCTTGGATTCCTATATTCCTATCAAAGTATGTCTCTTGGATGGATGGATGGCAGAAAGGAGATTTGGAGGAGGATTAAGGATAAGTCCTTTTCAAATATATTTTTACATGCAGCCTTGGGAAACTCATCCATGAAAAAGGACACCCAAGATTTACACGAGACACCACAAATTGCATCCCTCATTACATTAGTGATTTTGGTTACCTCTTTTCCACCAGTTTTCTCATTATTCAGATGTATTAACTTTGCTTTAATCTTCTTTTTATAAAAAGAAAGAGTGAAAAATGACTGATATAGTGTTGGATGTTTTTTTGTCTTTTAATGGCCCTCAGTGTTTAATCTGGAGAAGGTTTAGCAAGTGTGGTAAGTGCTGAACTGATGTTTCCTGGATGAAAAGGACCAGAATCTTCCCTAGGAAATGTAAAATATTCACAGCAGATGCATGGGCCAACACTTTGCTGGTGCAGCACAATCAGTAGTTTTGGGAGCTTTGAGGCCACAGGAACCTGGGAGGGAATTCAGGGTGATGACTCCATCAGCACTGCAGATTTCAATTTCACTGTTGTCCTGATACATTTTATTCAATTTCTCGGAATGAATAATGTCATTAACACTGAATTTCTTCCAAAGGAACAACACAAACATATTAACTAAATTCAGTTTGAATCCATTTCCCTTCCTACTGTCAGGCAGTGCTCTAGGTCAGACATTTTGGAAGATTATTTCCTGGAAAGAAAAAAAATGAGAAATGCTATTCTGTCTAAAATTATGTTGCAAATAATATTTCTGAAGGATTAGAAAATTCATGCTCACAATAGCAGCTGATTGCTCCCTATATTTTCATTACTTTTCCCTATTTTGATCTATTCATGGTGGCGTTGGAGGGAGATTTAAGAATTTTATTTCTATGTGGCTGTGGAAAGTTAGATAACCACTTTTTCAGCTTGCAGAAAACTATTGTCTACTCCCATAGTCTTCTTAAATGGGAAATGTCCATTTATACACAACTGCTTTGCTCATGGGACAGACAGGAGCAATGTTCATGAGATTAAAGGTTCAGGTTGCAGTCATGTGTCACTCTCTGGCTGCAGCTGAATTATGTGAGGAAATCTCTGCTTTAATCTGTCCCCAGCTGCTCCTCACTGTGTCAGGAATTTCTGCCCCTTCCCTTTGCCAGGACATCACCTTCTGTGCTGTCTCCCTGGGCAGGTTCAAGCCCTGTGATCAAAATTATCTGATGTTTCCAATGCAGGTGTTTTCTAAACCACCCTTCCCCTGTCTGATAAGAGAGGAGCCTTTGGAGGAGGAAGGGAAGGAGGGTGAGGAGCCAGGTGAGGCAGGGCACAGCAGAACACAGGCAGGACTTGCAGCTCAAACAGCAACATCCAAAAGCTTGGCTCCCATTTTTCCAGCTTCCTCCACCAGAAGAAATTTAAACCCCAGAGGGGAAAATCTCTCGCTGTGAGAGGGCTTTGGAACTACCCAGGAAAATTCTGAGTCCTGTGTATGAGCTTGAGAGGTGGAAAATAATGAATACCTGTTTCTTTCAGGTTCAGAGTTTCCCCTTATGGGTGACAGGTTCCTTTCCCTTCTATTCCATTAAAGAATTCAAGCTGATTAATTGTTTTTTTGTGCAGACTTGTCCAGGATAATGGTGGTGATGGAAGCTTTCTGTGGAAGGGATGAAAGTCATTCCCACTGGCTCTTTAACAGGCAGAGATTGGGCTTTTGCAAGGGGATAATATCATTTTGTGAGCAATTTTACCTCCTCAGTTCTCAGTGTTGGTAGTGGAATCCACCTTTGGTGTAAGTCTGCTGCTTTACATAAGCAGTAAATTAATTCAGCTCTTTAACAGTAGTTTCTATTGATAATAAAATACTACATACTATAGTAAAAATAAAATACTGTCCTCACTAAAATATAAAAGAGATAATTTTGAATAAAAAAGCATTTCCAGCCTGGTTGAAGGCTAGTAAAGCTGATTTTGTTACATTTTAAATTATTCCTTTTCTCCTTGCCTCCATTCAAAGAGTGTTTCTGTAATTACCACTTCACAACAATTGTTAAATAAGGGGGAAATAAAATGGTTTAACTGCATGTCTCTTTTTTCATAATATTAAACCTCTTTAATAAGAAAATTTATATATCTTCTTCCTTGGGAGGAAAACAAAAATTGAAATACACCTTCTATAGGTATTGCAGAGATAACAATAGGACCTTTATTAAACGTGTCATTGTATGAAAGCTGCATGCAGAACAAAATAAAAGGAGAGCAGAATGACACCTTTGAGTTTTTCTGTGTGGGATTAAGAATTTATGAGCAGGGTTAACAGATCCACATTCTCAGCCCTGTGAGCACCTGATAAGACGTTGCCCTGTGTAGGAGTGAGTGCAGCCTCAGTCCAAGGAGAAATGCAATGGTGGAGTCTGGCAATCCATAGGAGTAGCTCCCAAATCCACACTGAAATTCCTGTTGACTTTGCAGAGTCAGAGCTCATCATTTCTGAAAGGTTTTCTGGAAGTTTGTATTGATCTGACTCCTGTAAAATCTTGAGCTGTGCTATAAAAAAATGAATGGTATCTTTCACTATTGTGGGAAGATTTTGCCTAACTTTTGCTCTGAAGGTTTTTTTCTTAAAACAGTACCTTTGTATAAGCAACTTCATCAAAGTTAGAATTTTTCACAGGTACAAAACAACACAAAATTGGCAGTTGTGTTGGGAGTGATGGAGACAAAGGAGGAGAACTCATAGCAAGAAGTCATTTTCCTTTGGATATTTACCAAATAAGTTTGAATTTTTTCTTTGCTGAATTTCTGGCAAAGACAGATTAAAAAAATGGGTTTCCAGTACTTTGTTTAACTGTGTGTTTCATTTTCTAGGTGGGTTATTTGAGACACGTGGAGAGTTTGGTGTCTGTGGAATATTCACAACATCCACTGAAGAAAAAGTTAGCACTGCAGAAGCTCAAAACCTCTGACAGAAGAGGCTGAAGGAGCCCCAAATATTGATCAAAGTTATACAAAATTACTTCAGTTTCAACTCCTATGAGCTCCTGATTTTGTCACTACAAATCTGCTACTGATGAAAACCACTGGTTTTACTGGATACTGAAAATAGTGTGTGAAGGACTTTTAACTTACAACTCTTCTGATGTAAAATCAGATGTATTTATGTCACAGGTTCAAGAGTGATGGCACTAATAAAAGAATAGCAAATATTAATATTATTTGCAGTAATAGCAAAACTTTTTTTTTTTTCAGGGAAGCTACAAGTCAAATGTTCTTAATTTGTAATCAAAATTATGGAAAGAGCTAAGGGGAAACTTCTCACGCTGTATCAAAAACTTCAGGAATATAGTAACTTAGAGAAATTAATACATTGTTAAGGGTTATTTAATTAAAATATTAAAGAAAATATGAGGAAAACTGGAGCTTTATGGGCAAGTTACCCAGGAAACCAGTCCAAACTGAAGTTCCCAATGTTAGCCTTTAGCATTTGGAGACAGGAATGCAGACATACACAGACATCCACCCCTAATTTTAGTGTCTGCAGTTATTTTTACATTCTGCCAAAAGCTAGAGTCTTCAAGGATTGATTTCATATGCAATAAAATCAATTCATATTGCTTGAAATGTACTTTTGACATTGTATTAAACCACATCAGTGCAAATTCATTAGATTGGATAAATGGATCATTTGGCTGTTCCACTGAAGTTTGTAATCTTTTATTTCTTTATGATCAATGAAAATACCACAAGAAGTCATTTTCTTTATGGTTGTATCCTCAATACACAAATGTACTGATATTTAATGAAAGTCCTCGTGTCTGTGCAGCAGAGGAACACAACAGACCCTTCATCCATACAGCTCCCAAAACAGGATTTGTGTTCAGGTAATTTTAGTCAAGAATTGTTTGATGGCATCCTGGTGGCAAGGGATGAAACCATCTTCTAAGGTAAAACAAAGGCAAGAGAAAAAGGGGGAACATTTCTTAGGTCCCTGTTCTTGCGTTAATTTCTTTTTGATAACTCAGCCTTCTTTAAAAGCCCAGGCAGCATTTAAGCCTCATTTATGCACAGTATTATTTGCCTACCAATTTCTGAAGATCCTGGATGAAAAAAAAAAAAAATAGCTCAGAAAGAGCCCTCAGAACTTGGAAGGATATTTGTAAAATGCTGAACAACATCATGGCAAAACCAGCAGGAACTTGTGTCCCCAGAGGGGAAAGGTATTTCTATGTCATTTTAAGTACAAGAAAAATGAAATAAAAGGGAAGACATCAGGCAGAGGGAGGAGCTGAAATGAGGAGGAACCTCATATCTTTACTTCCAGAAGGGAATGAAACAGAAACTGAACCCAAATTCTGGACAGATAGGCTGAGGATGCTGTGGGAACAGAGAGAACTGGTAAATTTTTCCATGGAATCCCAGAATTATTTGGGCTGGAAGAGACCTTAAAGATCATCTAATCCAACCGCCCTGCCCCAGGCAGGGACACCTCTTCCTTTCTGTACAGAGGAGAAGTAATCTCATTACTACTTTTTAGCACATTTAGAAATTAATAAAACCTTTAAAAAATCACCAGAGCTCTTGGGCTGAGGTCAGCACCAGCCCCACCACCCTGGAGTGCCAGCAAGGCCAAATGACCTTTGTACCACTGCCCACACAGAAAGCAGCCCTGGCTGGGCAGGAACACCCTTCTAGTGGCTGTACCTGCCTAGAAGTGAGGGCAAAAATAAGCTTTGCCTGGGCTTTAGGGACTTCACTCACAGAAATGTTGCAGAAATCTTAACTTTGATATGAAACCTGATTTTTCCCCCATATTTTCTGTGCAGAATATCATCAAGTCGTGTTCTTTCTATCACCTCTTCACATCTTCTCTTCCAGTGCACTGCTCTGTGCTCAGCAACAAGATGCACTTTTCACATATTTTTTGTTTATTGCCTTAGAGAACCAGCTGAGGCATTTTCACTGTCAGTTGCTTATTTGCAGTATTTCCCTCTTTGTAGTACAGACAGAACTCTTCAGGTGGAGAGATATGATGTGAAAACACAAGTAACAAAGAGACAAGACAGACCTTCAGAGGCACTGCTTGATATTTATGGCAAAAAGAAGGAGGTATAAAGTTTCTAGTAGGATAAATGGCTAACTTTTCATAAGTGCTGTGTGCTGCCCTGGAATAGTTTCAGTGTTTGGCTTAGATAATTAAATAATATTGTCTCATTATTAAATTTTGAAATACAGTCCATTAAAAATTAATTTACCAGCCTTTAGTAAAGAAATCCAGCTACGGTGCTGCACTGAATAATAGAGACTCTGGCAATAACTAATTAATTTACAGTAAAACAACTTTCTCCAGTTACTGCTAAAAATTGATTAACGTTTATGGATGATCACACAGACATCACTAATCCAAAATTTCCTCATTCAAGAAGAAACAGGTATGAATTTAGACAGACTTTTACCATGGTTAGGCCAACATGTTATTCTTTGATAAATAAAACTGACCTCCTTATCTTTTGTTGGGTCAGGACATCAGACCCACAGATTTAGAAGCTGCTTTCAAGATGGACATTCTTTATTTTATATTTATAGTTCTGAATACCATTTCAAGTGTCAGAAGAACATCCTGTGGGTCTATTTATGGTCTTAGAGCAGAATTGACAGAAATAGGTTAAATGTACAGCTCCACACAATGACCACAAGTTGTGGTTTTAATTCTTTTTCTACAGCAATCTGCTCTGATTTGTTAATTTGATTATCTTAATTATTTGATACATCTGATTAATTAATTCATATTTAGCCATTTTTAAGTAGTAGCAAATCACTAAGGGATTAAAACATCTTTCTGTATAAATGCAACTCAAGCTCCTTCAGTGCTATTATACTTGTTGCTTTTTCATTTTTTTTCAGATTTGTTTCTCAGAATTAAAACCATACAGATTCCATAATTACTTGACAAATAGCCAGGAATTAATTACTTCCATTGATCAATACATATCTATTTGTTTGGAATGCACTTTGTGCCTGTGAATCTATAGCCAAAAAATCCTTACAAATTGTAGATTAAAGGATGACAAATAAGTAGCTACCATTTAATGTAGGACTGCAGGGAAAATGGAGCAGAGAGCAGCTTTCCACAAGAAAAAGGTTTCAAGATGACAGGTTGACAAATACTTTGGTTTAAACCTTTCTTTCTCTTTTTTTTTCTTTTCTTTTATCTAATTTAGTTTTCAAATAATAATTCCTAATCAAATACTCCTAATGCCTTTCTGGTGAGTCATGAAGTTGATGGCAGCCAGCAGGAGAGTAGTGAAAAACATTCCTTCTCTTTGAGAGGAAAGTTGTCATTAGACTCTGATCCCTCCATGTGGGCAAATCTTACTGCAAAATTAAAATACAGGAGAAAACATTTTGGGTGAAAAGCTGGGCACAAGCAGCAGTGAAGAGCTGCATCTTCCAGGAGTGGGAAATGGACTTTTGGTGGGTCAGAGTCTGAGGATGTGGGTCTTGCCTTTAGTCCATGGAAATACAAGACCTTATAAATTGGAATTTGTGCTTGGATTCCAAGCTCTTAATCCAAAATTAATAATAATGCATGCATGAGAACAAGTAAAATGAAATAGGATATTAAGTTAAAAAAATAATTCTGTCCCAAGATACATTGCTGTGTATCCTTTCCCTCTACAAATTTAATTTACCAGTACCCACAGTATGGTATTAACTTAAAACTCACTTAAAATATTGTCCTGGAGTGGTCTTATCATGGAGGATCTTCCTGCTTGGGAGGAAAATTAGGTTTGTGTCAGTCCCCAGACAAACACCCTTGCAGAGGGACACAGATGACCTGTAGCAGTTGTCAAGTGAAGGTTTGAGGAATCCTGACACTGATAAAAAGTCAACATCATTAGATCCCAGGGGACTGACAGTTTTAAATCTCTCAGATCAGTCTGTCATTCCTACTTCATTTCTCTTTTAATCTTTATCATACACACCAAAACCAAAACCAAATACAGACAAATTCTGCAATCTCAGTTTCTGTATTTGTACCATAAAACCATGACACTTATTCGAGATTTCAGTGGGATTTCTTGAAGCCAGATATATGTAATACTCTATCATAATAATAATAAATAATAATAATTCTACCAAAAATATGTCTTCATACTTTCTTTTCTGATAAGTAAAGTAGTATAAAGGTTTTGCTGCAGCCTATCAGAATCATACTTTTATACTGTGAAATTGAGAATATACACTCTGTGTCCTGGGCTGGAAAGAAGACATGTTGGATATTTGCTCAAGAGAATAAATTCTGGGATAGTGTAGGAGGCTGCCTAACCCATAAACAGCCAAACCTGGGGCATTCTGGACACTGATGCTTCATGAGAGGGGTCACTGGGGCAAATAATCTTCAGAACTACCAACAGGATTTGTTTTGGACTTTGCTGAAAGACAAAGCAGGAGAGAACTGATGAATGTGCAGTGTGAATGGTGATAACAGCACTGTCCAGCTCTGAGAAATTCTTCACCTGGGCATGCAAACCTATTTTGACCAGACCTCCATGCAGGATTTTGCTCACAGCAGAGATTCTCATCCTAAAGAAAATAATTGCAGAAATCTGGGGGTTTTTTAAGGTTATACAGGCAAAACTTGCCCAGTGAAATCAAAAGGGACTGTGATGATGAAGGCTGTCAGGGACAGAGCCCCATTGCTGCATTTAATACCAAATGTCTTCCTCAAACCCTGTTACTGACTGGAGCCACTGACACCAGGACAAGCCCATTCCACAATTATCCTCAAAGCTTCTTTTTTGCAGCATTGCTTTGGCTTAGGAAACAACAAGCAGATCCCATCTCATTGTTTCTGCAGTCCTTACTGGACAGTCACAAAGCAAATATTAATCAGATTAATGACAGTGTACATCACTGAAATGTTAACCTTCAAGCCAATAACTCAGATTCAATGGATTATTTTGGTCCAGGCTTCTGAATTTGAAATGACCTTTCCCTGCCTGAGAAAAATTGACACTGTCCCATTTAAGTCACAGTTTGTCAGCCTGGGTGGTCACAGACAATCAGTCAATGCAATTTAGACTGGCATCTGTGGAGGCAAAAAGAGAAATAAGTCCCACAGCACTGAAAGAAAAGGACACAATTCAGTCAGGGCAGAGTGGGCTGAGCCACAACATCTTAGAGAGGGGCAGCAGCTGAAATGGAGATGACCCACACAAACAGCCATGAGATTGTTGGTAAAATGTTTAATGCTTTTAAACAAGATAAAGAAAAGGAAAAATTACTCCTATTTTCATTGGGACTCAGTTCATTAATCCAGAGATGCTGAGTCTGGACATACACTAAGCCATGTGTGAAAAAACTTTTAAACTCTCTTTAAAAATGGGAAAACAAACAATCAGGAGGAAGCTTACAACATTTCATATTGCTTCTTGTTTGATTTCTTTTAGATATTTTTATTGTCACTTCTCTCAACAACCATGGATTAGGGAGTCAGGGAAAGAGAGTTTCGTCATGTGCATTACTGACTTCCTAACTCTGTCAGTGTAAAAAAAATGTTTCCTAGAAACCACAAGTGAAATATACCTCTGAAAGTATACAAAAAATCAAATTTTCACTTATATACCTTTGTGATCATCCTAAAGTTTGTTTCCAGGATTTGAAGATAGAATCATAAAACCAGAAAATCAGTAAAAATTTCATTGCATCTCTTAGTTGAATGGACACCTTGTTTTGTGCCTGTTCCCAGAAGCTGAGTGATAACCAATAGACTAGGTTTGGTTTGGTTGGTTGCTTTTATTTTCTTTGCTTTGATACATATTTTTCTGATAATAAACTCCTAAAAAAAGGGAGGCTTAGATTATAGTTTACATTAAATTAGATCAAAGGAGTTATTCTTCATTTAGCCTCTAGTAAGATGGAGAAATCTCAGGCCCTATTTTTTATAAAACCTTCCCTAAATCAAAACACTGCAATTCATCACTTTACACAGAAATACAATTTGCAGGTGAGGTTTTGATCTTTGAATTCCAGTATATTTTTTTTCCTGCATTCTCCTGCAAAATTCAGTTGCTCTGCAGCAGTAGGATGGTTGTATAATAAATAAATATGGAACTACCCAGAAAGTCTGTATTTGGTTGGTTGTCACTTTTAGGGTGATCACTATGGAAAATTTTAGATTAAGTTCCAGATACTGAGCACTCAAATGATCAATGTGTTTTGTTGGAATTTTGGGTTCACCTAGAAAGATGAATATTGGTTGCAAAAATTAGATCCAAACTAGGAAGATATTGTACTCTAAACGCAAAGCTAAAACTTGAGGTCAGTCAGTTTTATAACTGTTTACAGAAAAAAGCAGTTCCTTTGAGAATTCTGATGCAAGTTCTGAAATTTAGGGCTGATCCATTTACCTTTAGAACACTCTCACCTTGTTGCTGGAAGTAGCCTGGGGATCCTTGTGCTGTAAAATCAAAGAGAATAAGGAGGAAACCATCAAGACTAAGGTATAAAATAGTAAAATAAAGGTTATGTTGTGTTATTCAAAGGGAAAACCAGATGTTCATTAAAAAATAAAAAAGAAAAGAGAGGTGATCCAGTGGCTGTGAGATGCAGTGGGCAGAAATCCACTGTGATCAACAAATGTGTGCTCAGGCTTCTCGTGGGACAGGAGGGATGTGAGAGACTGCACTCCATGCCCAGGGATGGGGGTTCTCCTCCTCCTGGGAGCATGGCTGACTCTGTGGAACCCTGGGGAGCTTTACTCCCCCAAGAGTCCCCCCAGGAAGGACAGGGGGAGCTGCTCTTTCTGTGTCCATCCTGTGGCAGTGCCTTCAAATATTCTGAAAATGATCCCCAGAGACTCTTGTAGGAGAGTTTGTGAGGAACAAAGCTCTGAGCACAGCACATGGGTGGGTGTAAAACCAGTGAGGCTTTTGAGATACAGAAATCTGACTCCAAGGACCTGATTATCTGACAAATTTCCAGTGCTAATCTGCCCAGCTGTTTGACCTCTGTGCCAGCCACCTTTTGGTCTGCACCCTTTATACTGACCAGGGTTACAGCCCTCAGAGCAAGAGGGGAGCAGCTCAGCAAAAGCCTTTAGATGTTGCAGTCTGCAGCACAACAATGTCTAAAATCTCTGTGTGAAACTGTTTAGTGGAGTTTGCAGACCTGCAGAGGCTCTAAAGTCAGTAATTTAATGAGATATGGAGTCTCAGAGCCTGAAATTGCCTGATGTATTTAAATACTTCAGCTGAATAGATTTTAACTAATCATTCCCACAACCAGAGAAGACCCCTCTAGTGACCAGACTAGGAACCTTCTGTAGATTTTTTCTTCTGCTGCTGTAGCAAAAAAAATCCTGAAAAGCCCTGGCACAAGAGCAAGAAAGGAACTTTTCTTGAAATATGAATTCTAGATCCTGTTCCCTCAGCTTTTCAAAGGAATTTATATTTCACGGTTATTAGCAAAAGAACCAGAATTTAAGAATCAGATTTGCAGTCCCTTTATCTGCAGCTATGACATCTATCTCCCTGTCATCTGCAGGGATGACACATCAGAAATTGAAATTCTTATCTGCTTTTTTTTTCCTGGACTCCTGAGTGTGAACCCTGGACTGAGCAGTGATGGCTCCTGCCTGCTCCCAGTGCTGGAAGGAGGAAATGAAAATCATGAAAATCAAGCTCCAGGTGGAGATGCTTTGGGTTCACACCACACAACAAGGGCAGGATCTGGGCATCCCAGCTGTAGGGCCAACATTATTGTCATTAGTTTTTCCATAAGAGGAACTTCCAGTAGCAGCTTTTTAAACTCAAGATTGTTTTGTGTGAGTGAATAAGGCATGGAGCAAACATTGATAGCAGATTAGGCTTCCTTTGAATGCAAACAGTTCTGGGGTAGAAGGAATCTCAGGGATACCTTTAGGTGTGGGTGGATTTTAATGCACTTTCCTAGAAAATGATTTTAAACAAGGGGTTTAAAATAGTCATTATTAGCCAAAAGAAGAGACAAATGCTGGACAGAAGCAATTCAGAGCTGCTTTAAAAGAACAGGGCACTTTTCAGTCTCACTGAGGTTTATGTGTGTCTGCTCACTTAAGCATGAAAATGATGAATAAATGTAAAACAATGTTTAAAGAATGTGCAACAAACCCAGCACATTACAGCTTTAGAGCAATGAAACTTCAGAGCCCTTTCAGATTTGAGGTCCAGTTTTGGAGTTGCCCCTTTGTCCAGAATTTCAGCCAGCAGGAGCATTCCCTAGGGATGAGAGAGTGTTCAAGGTGAAGGAAATGTCAACAGCAGCAGCAACAATTAGCAAGTTAATTCATTAAGAGCCATTCTGAACTGGACTGCAAAGGAAATTACAGTGAATTACAGTGAATTACAGTGAATAACTGTCTTTGATTCACCTTTACTCACCAAATGTGCCTTGGGGTCATGAGAGCTCAGGCAGAAAGATTAAATCACACTTCATTGTTGAGCAACCAGCTGAAGTCTGAGAGTCTTTCAGAGGTGAGATTTAGATGTTCACATCACCTGAATCCAGACCTTTTCATCTTCTGAGCTGCTCTAGTTCCAATGAAACATAATTAATTAGAACAAGGTGGTTTTGAAGATCTTCATTTCATGTGAAAAGATCTTCTTTATAAAATTGGTTAAAGACAAGAAGAGGATGAGCAATGGGGATGAGTCTCCATCCCTGCAGCTTCTCAGAACTTTTCTAGGCAAAATCCTCAACAACCTGATGTTCATATATGTAATATCACAGCTGTGCCTTTGTCAGTAAACACACTAGTACAGGAAATAAATATAAACATATGTAAAATTTCAAGTGCATTTTGAAACTTTCTTACTTCATAGATACCTGCTACAAAGGATATAAGAAGGGAATGACCCTATAAATTTTTATTAGATGGATCAGAAATATTTTCATGCTGTGGGCAGTGTGGGCTCCTAAGAAGCACAAATTACTATCTGCTATAACAAGGAGCATTAACTATGATTAATGAGCTGACTTTGAAAGTCAGACCATCTCCACAATATAATCTTTTCTCCTCTAAGGCAATTTTAAAAGAAACTTTTAAATATTTAAGTAGTTCAGCAGCCTTCTGAAGCTGGTGCTGTCTGAATGTCTTCAGCAATTTCTTTCTAGGCCTAAATTGAAAAAAAATATGACCTAGTTGTCCCATTAGATTATGTGAACAGAAATAGAATATGTGTGTTAATGTAATTACATCCTGGGAAAACTCAGGTCTGGTAAAAACATCCATGATTTTGTTAGATTTAGCTGATCTATATCTGAAGAAGTTTTGAGTTTACTTCACTCTGGTTAAAAAGGGGGAGAGTGTCACTGACTCCTTTAATGCAGGAATTACTGACCTGGTGATTTGAGCACAGCCCAAAGATCAAAGAAAGCTGGAGGAAGTGCTCTGCTCATGAATGCAGCAGGAGTGGCTGCCCTGCCAGAGCAGATTAAAATGTCAGATTTCTCACGTGCCAGATGGGAGCAGGAGGCCAGCTGAGCTCAGAGAGCTCAATTCCAAAATGGACTGAGGAGAGGGCTCATCACCTTGCTGGGGCAGGGCTTGTAATGCCATTCTCAAACAGGACTTTTGAAGCTTGGCTGTGGCTCCTCAAAAGTGTTCAAGCATTTAGCTCTCCTTCAGAAATCTGGGGAGTGTTGAATTATTAGTGGTTTATATTTTGAATTAAATTGTCACTGGGTAAAACATAGGAGCTGCTCCCATGGCAGTGATAGGAACAGGACTGACCTCACCTGCAGGGTGGACATCCAAGCAATGCACTTCACATGTCCTCACACCAAATGTTCCTGGGGCAAGAGAGGAAATTAACCCACATGTGCTGCCAGTGAACACTCTAATGCTCTAATTGTTACATTGTAAGTACAGACAGATTTACAAATGTATGAAAGCTATTTTTATTTTTTTATTTATATTAAAGCTATTTTGCATTAGAGGAAAAGGAGATAAGCATTGCCCTTGTAGATAAGTGTTACTCGAGCTGCAATAATTTGGATTAATTTCCTCAGGGGATCCAATGAAACAAAACTGCTCTGTGTTCTGTGCTGGCAGCACAGTGACAGTTCCATGAGTCCACCCACCCTTTATTTCCTGTCTGCTGGTTGTCTGGAAATCCTGCCTGGGTGCACTGGATGTGCATTTCAGCATCCTGAGGAGCTCTGCTCAGTTCTGCAGTTTGGGTCTCCTCAGGCAATCCCAAATATCCAAGTTACCACCTGTTAGCAGCATAAACTGTGAATATCTTTGTGTGTGCAGCTGCAGGAGCCATAGCACACCAAAATCACAACAACAATCCCACTCAGGCAGCTTCCAAGCAATGTCTCCTAAAACTATGGCCCATAAATAGTTTAAATTTTCACACAGGAAAATCATCACCCTGGGTGTCATTGAGGAAGTTAATTAAAAAGTTAGTTACTTAGGGCATGACCTCCAAAATCATCTATATTTGCAAAATGTTTGGGTTTATGTTTTAAATCTAAAAACATAGTGAATTTCTATTGAGTTCTAAGAAACACTGCTGTTCACACTCAGAGAAGCAGATATTTTAGTGTAGAGCCAAGGAACACAGCAGTATTAAGAATTAAAAGTTAAGAATATTCACTATATCACAATTTTTTAAAAAAAATATTGCCCTGTATTTCTTCCTAACATTTAGTTTGTGTATTTTCTGAAGTGTTCTGCTACCCTTGCAAATGAAAGGTGCCAAAGAAATGAGGGTGATAAAATAGTTACTATTTCACAGTTTCTTACATCTTTTACAGCTTCTTATGTCTATTTAGTCAGCTTTGCCAGCCCTTACTGAAATATCCAGACTGGTAAATCCTGCTCAACATTTTGATTTTGCAAAGGGGAATTAAACATAAGAAAATACTATCAAACATTTTTAATATTTCACACTGGTCACAGGAGCAGGAAAACGAGGGTGGCCACAACCAAAAACCTCTGTGTTTTATTTCCCCAAACTTTTATTTAGTTTTTAAATGGAAACCAACACCGACAGCAAAGTGCAATGCACCCCATGACTTATGGTGTCCATAAAGCCTATGGGATTTACACTGCCATGGGAAGGAGGCCATTTACATGTTAAAAAGCCATTTATGATACTAATAAAAGTCCAGGGGATTTACTTTACAGTGTGTGAGGAGCCATTTATGATGTTAAGAGTCAATTTACAACGTCAACAATTGTGTTAGCAGTAAAAATGCAAAGCAGATATACAGCATTGATTTTGGTTTTTTTAAAAACTTGTATTGTTGATATTTCCCTGGCAGTGGTTCATGTCTCCACCACAGAGATTTTCTGGTTTATGTTTTAAATGAGAAAAATACGACATAAATTTTTGTTTTCCCTAAGTGAGTTAATCTTAGAGAAAATCTGTTTATACAGATGTGTTTCAGATACCTCTGTAATATGGCAGAGATTTCTGATCTGTTAGGCAGCTTTCCCTGGCCGTATCAATTTGCTACAGCACCAAAGATGTCCTCACTCTTCACACTTTCAGTCACTTCTTGGACATTCAGTAGTTTTGGTCTAACAGCAAACTTTGAGTACTTGTTCCAATTTTAATTCTTTTATATACATATATATATATATCCTGAAGATCAAATACCAAAGATTTCTAGAGTATATCTTCCTGCCACTTTTATTAGTACCATGGATAAAGAAAAATAACATTTCTCAAGCTCAGCTTAAAGGCTCTGAAGATTTTGTTTAACCAAAATCTTTACTTATACCAATTTTGATTACCCAACCTCAAACCCACTGGGTAATCACAGTAATAATTTCACACATCTGAGCTGTCATCTCCTAGTTCTTGCTGTGGTACCAAGCACAACTCACCCTCTGTTTGTTTAATCTGATCAGCTGTGGAGGAGGATTCTCCTCTCCAGCCTGAGCAGCCCCAATTCTGCACAGCAGAGGTGTTGCAGCCCTCTGATCCTTCTCATAGACCTGCTCTAAAAAGGGTTTTTTTTGTTAGTGTAATGAGAGTACTACCAGCCTAATCCAAGAATTTTTATTACTCTAAATCCAATTGTGAGAGAAAAAGGAAATTATAGAAATGCAGGTAGAGTATTTATTAAGAGAAAAAGTCACAGTACTAGCAGGGACACAGTTAAAATCAGAACATACATATAAAGCTGCTACTTCTGCTTTGGGGATTATTCCCACCTCACTTGCTGCTATAATTTGTATTTCTTATTTTACCAAATGAGATATTTCAGCAAAAAGCACATCAGTATTATTCTGATTGCTGATAGAAAGGATGAGTCTGAAATCTTAAATACCCTGAGCTGTGAGGAGAAAGAAATGCTTATCCTTTCTCTGAAATGCAGCTCTTCAGATTTTCCTCTTGGTTAAATGTTCTTAGGTCTCCTCTTTAAAAACAACTTTCCTAAGTTTGTGAAAGAGAAAAACCAGCAGTTTTTTTAATGGCTGTACTTGAAGACTCTAAGAATTAATTAAGATTTTAAAAGTGCACCAGGAGGCCTGAAAAGCTATAAAGAGAAAGGATTTTTTTATTTAATTGAAACAGAATCCCAGATGCAGTGTAACTCAACAGGTAATATATTATATTCAATTAAACACTTTAAATTTTTAAAAACATAGAGGCTTTTTTCTGCTATAAGAACATCAGCAATTAAAGTCTGCTGGATGAGTTTGAGCAGAATATATATCCATGAAATTCAGATGTTCTGTGGTTGTTGTGACCAATTCCTAAGTGCATCAAACCAGGGAAACAGGCACTAAACATTATGAACTACACACATGGATGGACAAATCACATTTTTGTATCCCAAAATAAGCTATGAAAAACAAAGGTTGTGAAATACTTGGAAGTCAATGGGGAAAAAAGTAATGTCTAAATACCTGAACTTATCTGCTGGGGTTTCTAGGACAGGTAGGGAGAAGTTGGCAGAGTCAAAAAATAGAAAAATAATCAGCACTTTCTCCATGTGCTGCCATGTTCAGTTTTATAATGTGTGTCATCTCTCATTCTGTTCAATTCCTCAAGAAAACAAGAAGCCAACAGCTGAGGGAAAAAAACCCCACAGTGTCAGCAGAGAACCTAAAAGAAAGCAGCACTCCAGTTCAGGTGACAGCATGACTGGGATCTGGAGATGTGCTGGCAAAACAGAGCTGGAAGTCATGGCAACTGATCAGATTTGTAGCTTTTATTATTGATTTGAGCAGAATAAAATAATGGTACTGAAATTCACCTTCTATTCTCTGCTCCAATTAAACATCAAATTCGCTGGCGGCTTGAACTCGCAATCAAAAGTGACAAGTGACTTTTGGGAAGAATGTTTTTGATTCTGCCATGCAAGTTGCCTGTGGAGAGCTGCACATGTCAGTCCTAGAAAAGTCAGAAAACCCAGTAAACACAACACCAAACCCCTGTTGTTAAGTTCTGTCTTTAAATTTGAGTTAGGATTGCAACAGATCTGTGTTGATGTGCCAAAAAATAGCTTGGAAGATAACAAATCTACCCAGCTCTGGGAAAGGGTGCCTAAAATTCTGTGCCTGATAAAGTGCCTGAGTGTGTTTAGCAAACTGAAAAGGGCACATTTTTCTCCCTGGGGTCAAGTTGGAATAGCACCATTTATTTCTTAACATCTAAACTTGCTTATTTCCCCCAAACAGGGTGGCAATGGACAAACAAACAGGGTGGCAATGGACAAAGTGCCTTGTGGGAGTATCTCCTGGCTAGGACTGGCCTCTGGGATGTGCCTGGGAAAGGTGGGGTCACACCAGGGAGAAATCAACCCCCAGAAGTGACAGATGACAAGGGCTGGACAGTCAGAGATTGCAGAAGGGTTTTGATGTCTTCCTTTGATGAGTGCACTCACAGTCCAGGGGCCAAGGGATGCTTGGGGACCACTGCACAACACTGAGGGACTCTTCAAATATTAACAATATTCCAGAGAATTTGCCATGAGAACCTGCAGGATTTAATCCAGATAATTCCTTCTTCAAAGCTTCAAGAAATTAAAAAATCTTCAGATGGCTGGGAGAGTTCTGCTTTTTACCTACTTTGTGTGGACAAAGCCTTTTCCAGCTCTAGGGTGTAACTCTGACCATAAATCCCCAGGAGCATGGTGGCCACAGCCTCCTCCCTGCTTTGCCTGTGCCACTGCAGACAGCAGAGAGGAGTAAGGTGGTCCTGGGGATTGAAGGGAAAAAAAGACCTTCAATGTTACTGCTCATTCTCAGTACTCCACCTTTCCCTCCACAGCAAGGTGGGCTGGGAGGCTCATCCCTCTCTTCCCTTCCTCCACCCCAGTTCTTCTCCTTGTCTCACCCTCAGAGCAGCAAAATTCCTGTTTTCCTTCTCTGCCCAGAGGCCCAGAGGGTGTTGTGCCTCATGTTCACCTCCCACAGAGCACAACATGAAATTTACCCTGAAGTGGGTATTGACTCCTTTTTTTCTGTAAAATAAAGCATTTTCCACATCTGTCGCTCCTTTCAGACTGAGGTGATTTATTCTCTAATCTGATAATGTAATTACTCTTTCTCATTTCTTGATCCATTGGGTTTGATTCTGATTATAATTTTGCTAGTTACACTCGAAATGTCATAGGGGATGCAAAGTTTCAGAGAGAAATATCCACTCTTGTTCAAAGAAGCAAGAGTAGCATAATTAGTTGTGTCTTTCAAAGCCATTTTCTGAACCTGGAGTAGGCATCAAAGTAACTCCACTGATGTAAGTGGGGTCATATCAACTACAAATTAATGAAGCTTCACTGAAGAACTGTATCAGTTTACATCACTGCAGGTTTGCACAGACTTCATTGTGATGGAGGTCATACATGAAAGCTGAAGGAAGAGAAAGAGCAGGGAAAGATTAATTCAGAATTATGTGCTGTGATCCCGTTTTAATTTCTCCTCTGCTGTATTTTGGCAAGTAAAATGTCACTGCATTTGAAGTCTCAGTCCCAGATGCTTCCTGAAAGTCTTGGGAAACAATCCATTGAAGAAAGTTCCAGACATTCAGTACTGCCTGCCTCTTTTTCTCTGGTTTGTTTTTTTTTTTTTTTCTGATCTCTAAATTTGCTGCAGCACAAGTATGAGAACATCTCAGCCATTCCTGCTGCTCCCCCTCACCTGTGGTCATAATTCTCTCTAATGATATTGCTGTGAGTGAGGTGTCACAAACCTCAGTGTGACTTCAGCTGGAGGAGGAGCAGCAGGAGTGGGGAGCTGCTGAATCTGACACGACTTTTTCTTGAACTAATGATGTTTGGGATGAGTCATGAGGGCTCTGCAGGGTCCTGGATGTGCTGAAAGCCCCAGGAGGCATCAAAATAATCAGAAAATGTTGTAAGGAGTTTAAAACGCTTGAGTTCATTCAAAAATTTTAATTTTTGTCACATTGCCCCATTACTGTACATTCCTGTGGTTCAAAGGATGACAACCAGAAAGTTTTTTAACTCAGTTGTGCTGTTCCCCCTCTGTAGGGATGAATCTCCCTACACACTCCTTGACTCATTCTGAAAATACAAAGATGAAGTGCTAAGAATGGAAATCTGTACTGTTGAGATTTTCCAAAGAACAAACCCTCACATTTTATCTCACTCTCTTTCTATTTTTTGCATTGTCTTAATGCCATTTTGCCTCCCCTGAACTTATTTTCCCCCACTGAGTTCCAATCCAATGCCTGAACCTCATCCAGAGGGATATTTGCTTATTTGGCCTCCATCTCCCCCTGTGGGACATTGTGAAACCCCTCCAGGGGCAGCAGCTCCTGCTGTTTATGTGGAATTCTTGTGTCACACCCTGGGGACTGCAGGGTGCACAATCCTCACTTGTGGGGGAGCACCAAAAACAAATTAAACATTGCAATCTCAATTTCCAAGTAAATGAAGTTGCAGGGCAGTGAGATTCTACTGGACTGTGCCGTGTCACAAAATATAAAATTATAAAATAATGAGGGAAGGAGTCAGAGGATAACAAAAAGGAGACAAAAGTGTATTTAAACCACGACCTTCTCCCCCTCTGGCTCTTTCCAGGGACAGAGAGGGGTGGCCAGCCAGAGCTGTGGACTGAACTTGAGTGGGGTGAGTTCATTCCTTGGCTTCATCTCAGCCTGTGAGGCTCTGGGAAAGCCTCTAAATCTGTTCCATGTGCCATTCTCAGGCTATCAGAGCTGAGAGAGCATTTCCCTCTCTCACAGGGATAAAAACCATTAACTACTGCAAAGTGCTCAGCTCTTATAATTAAGGGGATTGTGTGCAATGGGTACCAAGAAATGGGGCTTTGAGGCTGATATTGAAAGATATTTCGGTGTTTAAAAATGCTGAGCAATTTAATTGAAACCTGGGAATTAAGAGCTCTTGAAAAATCCCAATATATAAAAATCCCTAATTCTGCCTTTACAACTTAATAAAACAGCCAGAGAAGGAATCACAGCATGGAATTTGCTATGACAAGCTTCCCATACCCGAGTAGGCAATGTATAAATGGGAATATAAAGTTCTTTGGGCTCTTGTTTTCTTCACCAGATTCAAAAATCAAAAATCTCCCTCAAATGCTTATGAGTGACAGCGAAAAATTTCAATTTAGAACTCTTATTGGACAATAAGACTCAAGGTTTAGGTTTTCAATGACAGACCTATATTTTGCAAGACTAACCACCAAACCCCAGTGCTGGTGAAAGGCTCTGGTCCAGTCCTTACAGATTTAATCTATTTCCCATTTGAGGGGCACTGTGTATATAGGTTTTATTTATTTAGAGCAAAAGATCTGCATTGATTTATTTAAAGAATCAAAGTGTAAAACTCTGCAAAAGCATGTGCTTTGATTTATTTGTAGTAGAGGCAGAGACTCAAAATGACAGAAAATGACAAACACTGACCAGAAAAATCACAGCCATGGATTTACTGCTATTGCTTTATCATAATGCACCATATAATGTACTGCTAAAGTGCATACATGTCTGGATTAAATAAGAATATTGTATTTGTGTATGGCAGTCTTATTGCAATGGATATTTTGTACTCTCAGTGATTCACTCCTTCATCCATTCATTTCTATGACATCAAAGTAGATTTAATGATAAAAGAAAACAAGTAATGGACATAAATGTTATGATCTCATTTTCTAGCAACATTCTAATCTTAAAGCTGTTTATACCATTTTTCACTTTCATTTATCTTTTAAAAGATTATTTTCTATATTTAATCACTAAATTACTTTGAGTGTTTTTGGTAGGAGGTTTGTTTCAGAACAACACATGATCCACACATACACTGAACTGTTTTCCTATTGCTATATTTTAAGATTTGGGATTTACAGACATTAAACAGTGAGAAAACAATCAGCCTGTTCACCTCTAAAAAGTATTAACTCATTTCTCAGTGCTTGGCTGGTGCCTGTATCTATCTCTGCATTAGTACACACAATAGCAAATTTGGTATTTAAAGAGGTCTAAACTTTTTTATTTAATATGTATCAGTGAAATGAAGAACTTAATTTAATCCTAAATTGAGAAGAAGCTGAATGAATTTGGTTAAATTATGCTGCTTATTATAGAGCACAAAATCAGGTCTAATCTTTTTATATAATTGCTCCTTTTCCCAGGAATCATTCTTCAAAGTGCTGAAGTGATAGTTCAATTGTTTTGCATAGGAAATTTCATTTTGGTTTTGGCTAACTAAAATACTCAAATATTTCATTTCTACCTACAGTTTTCACTTTTTTCAGAAAATTTCCTTATTAAGTTCATTCAGAAATGGAAACAAATACGAACATTATTTTGATTTGAAGAAATTTGAAAGAAAATAATTTGCAATGCTAATATTTTCAGGTCTTAATTAAAATATATGGTTTTCCATGGAAGAAAGCATTAAAAAACACCAAAAACAGAGAAACAATTTGGTTATTTGATGATATCTCTCTTGGAAAAGCACAAAGAGAACAATGAGTTCTAAACAAAAGGAAAATCATCATTTTTAAAGTATTTAATGAGAAAAATGTTTCTCTTTTCTTGATAAATCCAAGCATTTGATATCCTTCACAGTCTTATCTACAGTGTCAAATAGATGTAACAATTTCAGTGACATCAGAAACTAAATAAATCAAATTGCTCATTGCTCTTCAGAGCAGCTAAATATTTCCCCCCTCTCATTTGTGTTCTGTGAAAAGTCTCATTGTGATCAGAGTGAAAACAACAGGTACTGGTGTTGGTTATTGGTAGCTGCGGTGGTGAAATAATGAATTTATCATGAGACTCAGCTTTCAGTTACCCTAAAATTTTACAAACCAGACATCAGTTGCTCAAAAACTGTAATTGGAGATTTATTTCATCTCATGGAAATAAAACATCAGGAGGTGATATCCTTGCTAGGGACACCATGCCAGTGGTTAAACAAAGTGGAGGAAGCCTCAAGTTTCTTTTCTCCATCCATCAGAAAGGAGCTGTTTTCCAATACCACCATTTCTTATTTTGCCTTTTTAAATAATCAGCCTCATTTGAATGGAATTCCATTCCATTTGAATGGAATATTTCCTGTAACACACACATATATTTAGGCTTTTCAGCTTCATCTCATCTGTCTCTTTCTCAATGTGTGGCCACACAGTTCAATTATTCTTGAAATCTATCTGTGCACATTTCCCACAATGGAGAAGCAATTAACAGCTGGACAGAGCTGCCACCCTTCTTTGTTACAGTGATCCACAGTCCTTTATGAAACAATGGAGTAAAGAGGAACAGAACTCAAAAAAAAAACCCAAAAAATCAGTGTATCTTGAAATATTTGCATCAGTGGAAAAAGTGGAAAATATGACCCACTATATTTACTCACCAAGCTTAGTGTCAAAGTTATATTTAAATGGAAATTTACAAAGCTAATCTTGGAGGTTTGGTTTTGGTTTGGGTTGGTTTTTTTTTTATCTGTTTGAAATCTACTTACTTTCCCCATCCTGGGAAAAAAAAATTAAAATCTTAACAAATTTAAGTGCCCCAAATTCTTCAAGTCATTGAGAATCCAGAGCTTTTAATAGCTGCCTTATTTTTACTGCATTTCTACAAATATTCTCAGTGGGAATACTCACAGTCAGTAGAGCAAGTTCTTCATCCTGCTAATGCCTACAGCTCATTATTAATGCAGCATGGACCCTTTGAGATTCACTGAACTAATCAAAATAATGTTAATAATTGGCAATGGGGATTGCCTCTGGACAAAGAACATTGCACACAAATTAATGTTTACTTAACTTCTGAGGCCATCAACAAATGTAGATTTTCCCACCTTCTTGATATCTCTCCTGGTTTGGGTTTTTGCGTTGTTTATTGTCAGGTCACAGTGGATACAGGGATCCTGAGAAAGTCCATGAACAAACCTAGAGCTGGAAATAGCTTCAGAAACTCAAACAGTGGGGAGTGGAAACTGCTGAGCCTCAACTGCTGGCTGCTGATGAATACTTTGGGGTGTTCAGAGGGACCTCCTGTTCCAGATCACATCAGAACATGGGAACCTGAGATTTTGCCTCAGGCAGAGCTGAGCAGCCTGTTCTGGAGGGAGCTGTCCCTGCCCATGGCAGGGGAGCTGGAGCTGAAGGATCTTCAAGGCCTCTTCTGAAACAAACCATTCTGTGATTCTGTGATTCTGCATTTTGTGGAAAAGGCAGGAAACAAAAGAGTGTTTAGGTCTCCTAACAAATCCACACATGTACAGCCTGCATCTCCTCTTCACCTGGACACACTGATGTTTCAACAACAATTATACTCTACTCTTAAATCTTCTCTTCACCTGAACACACAAACATTTATATAACTATACCCTGTTCCTCCTTGCACATGCTACCTGCCAGACTATCCCAGAATATTTTATTCAGAAAAAAACCTGCTGCCCAAAAAGTTTATTAATAGTTGCAGCCAGTGGGCTCCACGTCTTTCTCCCTTATGCCTTGCAAATAAAAGTGAATTTCTGGAATTCATAAAAGGGAATGGACTATAAAATGTGCAAAGCAAAAGTCTTTAATGTGGTGCTTCTCATTTAGTGCTGTGGTATTTTGTTCTCCTGAGTGCCTGCTGTCCTTGGTAAGAGGCATCGTGGCCATACGTTAAAGAGCTGGCTGGGGACTGGGAAACCTGATTTCAATTCATGGCTTTTCTGCTGCTCTCTGGAGTGACCTTGAACAAATGAATTTTCATCTTTACTCCCTGGTTTTACCATCCATTGGAAAAGCCACAGGGATAATTACAGTGTCTCTTTTATAAAATGCTGTAAGCTGTGAAGTTGCTAAGTGATAATATTGGTGATGTCATAATAATATTTTCAGAAAATTGCTGTAACTGATGCTGTTATTATTATTTTATATATTTTATAATGCTAACCTGTAACTGAACTGAAACTAAGGCACAAAACTAGAATGATTGCCACTTATTTCAAAATAGCCACCCAAAAATTAACTCATCTTTCTTTTTTCTCCACCATGCTCCTTCGTAGAGTTACAAACATCAGAATATTTCAGATTGATGGGCACAGAAAGAGCAGGGCTGAGAAAAGAATAACCAGCTCTGCCTCCACAGAATCATAGGATGGGGTGGGTTGGAAGGGACCTTAAAGGTCATTTAGTTCATATCCTGCAAAATACAACAGTGACAAAAAAATAATAAATTTACAAATATTATATTCTTTGCCAGCAAATCCTCTGCACATCTCTTGCTGCTGAGAAAAAAGGAGCCATAATCACTGATGCAGGATGAATGGTCTTAAAGGCAAATTGATAAATATAATGCCTGGACTTGCTCTCTTCTACCAACACAAAAGTTGAGAGAGTGAGTGAGTGAGCAGTGAACAGGAGGTGTGTTTTGCATCTAAATTCAGAGAAAGCTCTTCAAGCAAGTCATACTTATGCATTTTTAAAACAACACTTCAAAAGTTTCCCAAGAAGGCCTTTCAGTCATTACAAGCACCTATAAATATTTCAAAGCTAAGAGTGGAAAGCTTTAAAACTCTGTGAGAAGTGCCTGCAATTGGTGAATGAGCAGCACGTTTCTCTGGAGTGATACCCCAGCAGGTGTTGTAGAGACCCCCACGGGGTTTAAAGGGACTAAAAGTGGCCAGGTTTAATAAAACTGAACCCATTAAAACCCTTCTGAATCTGCTCTAAGATTTAGCCTTCCAGAAAGCCTCAGTGTTCATCCACCACAGATTCACACCCCTGAATTCCCCAGATAGGTACCTCCAGCCTCCCATTATGCACACACAAAGGAATCCAGAAGTGTGGGATTCCTGATTCAGTCATGGGATGGTCCAAAGATACAAGAATCTAGGAGGAATTCTGGTAAAACTTCCTGGATAGTTACCCAGCTGTCCCAGGGTTAAATTGAGCTGGGAGAGTTCTTGACATCCCTCAGGTGCTGTTGTAGGGCAGTGTCCTGGAGATGCTGTTTAAATTATTGCAGTCCCATATTACATTCTCACAGCCAGTGCTCCCCAGCTGGACAAAATTCCAGCTGGTTCCAGCAGCAGCACACAGACCCAAATTTGCACACCCCCCTGGGGCAGCAGTAGCACCACTGACACCTCTGCAGTCAGAGCTGAGTTTAAAAGGGAAGAGATGAAAGAAGCTTTTACCAGATATAGGTCGATGTAACCTAGTTTAAGTTTTGTATAATTCCATGAACTTGGCTAGAGCTGCTCTGTGTTAGCTCAAGCAGGAAATGCTGCTCTCATCTTGACACAAAACTGCTCTGGGAAAAGGGATCTCTTTAGGTGACAGGCTGCATTTGCATCTGGCAGCTGTGATTGATACAGTGCTGGCCAGTCCATAATATCACTGAGCTGCAAATGTCACATCTTTTAGAGTCACTAATCACCTGAGGTAACACCACACAGATGGGTGCATCAGAAATATGAAATACCTCTACTGGGAGTACCTGTTGGAGACAGGAACACCTGCTCATACCTCTTTGGTCTCTTTCTACTTTTAAAGCCACAATCAATAAATTTTGCTACTGGAAAATAAAATAAAAATTAAAATTAAAATTAAAATTAATAATAAAAAAATAAAAAAATTAAAAACTCCACCAAAACACAAAACAACCAACCAAACAAACAAAAAACCCCAAACAAACAAACAAACAAACAAACAAATAAAACAAAAAAAAAACTATGAAAGAGTTATGGTTTTGGCTGTAAGGAGTGATGTCTGTCATGAAAACAGGACAATGTGATGTGGTGGTCAGGTCACTGTCCATGGAGGTATTGAAAAGATGTGAAGATGAGATGCTTAGGGACATGATTTAGTGTTGATTTTGGGTTAACTTGGCAGCTTTAAAGTTCTTTTCCAGCCTAAATGATTTTATGATTCCATGACTCTATGAATGAGAGGAAAAGTAAATTATTTACATGTGATTCTAACTGGTTTATGTAAAAGGTTTTTTTTTAATTTCTTGCTCCCTTTTCTGAATTACTCAGGCAACTGGTTGAAGAGAATCTCTGTACCCCTGTTGTGTCTAAGAAAAATAGATAAGTTTCATCTGAGAAGGAGCATGGATGAGCAGCTTGGAGGAATTAGCACAAATAAGATCAATTAATGCTTTTGTGAACTGCAAAAAAAACCCTGTGGAGAGCTCAGGTTCTGGAGGAGACCCCCACTGACTGAAGACCATGAAGCAAGGCACAGCCCCTGTTTCCAGACCCATTTTAAAATTAAATCTCTCCAGGCCATGCCCTGGGTGCTATGATGGAAGTTTGGAAGGGAGTGATGCCTTGTGTTTAAAAATAACCACAGCTAAACCCAGGAGACTTTTCCCATTGCCTTGACTCAGGCCTCTAAAGGGGCAGATGCAAGATTTGATGGGGTGTGTGCACAGGGAATATGGCTTTGGTTTGCTTTTCCTCACTTTTTACCCTCCAGCAAATGTGAGGGATAAGCAGTGTTAGAAAAGACATCAGAAATTTTGGCTCAGCACTAGTCCAGATGTCTGCATCTTTGCTCACTATGCTACCAACTGCATCTTTAAAAGACAAGAAACAATGCCCCATCCGCTTTGGGGACACTCT
Organism: Notiomystis cincta; assembly: GCA_013398075.1. Lineage (NCBI taxonomy): Eukaryota > Metazoa > Chordata > Aves > Passeriformes > Notiomystidae > Notiomystis > Notiomystis cincta. The sequence continues at coordinate 46,825 of VZRX01003961.1, read as the reverse complement.
AGATGAGAATAAAAAAAGAAAAAAAAAAGAAAAAGGAAGCATTTGCTGGCACAGAGTGATTCTATCATCAGGCCAAGTGTTTTTTAAAAGCCTCTGGGACCGTGAGTTTAATTTTGCTGTGAGGCTCCAAATCCAGTAAAGCTATCACTGGAATCACATTTGTGAGGGCAATTGTCTCAGGGTGACTGGATAGACATTTTGCCTTTCAAGCATATGTCTGTGAAGCAGTGGTTGCCACCTGGCAGGCTGTTAAATTTCAGCAAGGGATGGAAAATTTATGATTGTTTTTCTTAGCCTGAAGAGGAGAGTTTATGATTCACCCCTAACATGACTTTACTGCTAACATGCAGATCTTGTGTCATTTCTGCAGGTCCCATTGCAAAATCCACAAGAATGGGATAAAAATCAGGCCCAAAAGAGACTTCTGCATCACATTCTTGCTGGTGGAAGAGAGATATACAACAAATCCCCTAAAGAGACATCCCATTAATTGTCAAAGAGGCTTTCATCACACTCAGCTCCTGCAAGATGAGGAGCTGCTGCCAGATGGTGCAGCTGAAGATGATCTCGGTGCCACACAGGTCCTTTCAATCAAATGCAGAGCAATCACCTTCTTGAAAATTAAACTGGCAAGTTCTGGGTGCTTAGCATAAAGTCAGGAGAGTTCAGCCTCACTTTTCTCCTCTCTGGCCACCCAGGGGTGAGGATTCTCTCCACAGCCAGACTGGGCACACACAGGGTGTGGATTTAAAGACAGGCTGAGCACAGAATTCTTCATAGCAGTGTCTCTAGAACAAGGTGTGCAACTGATGGTAACAAATCTCAGGTTAGGGCAACACTTCTGCACTGTTCCCATGGTTATCTTCTTCCAGCTCTTTCAGGAACACACCAGGTTTTCACAGATATTACCTATTCCAAACAGAATGTTTCTATTAATTTTGAATTTTGCCACTATAGCAAATATTTCCTTCATTTTTCTTAGGTTTGGTTTGATTTGGAGCTTTTAGGCTGTAAAAGAAACCTCAATGTCACTGGAAGATCCTTGAGCTTTCATAATTTAAATATTTGCAGGAATTTTTTTTTAATATATATGTATATACATATCTACACATATTTATGAACACATACATATATATATATGCACATATACATGTATAGCTATATATATATATATATAGATATTGCATGGAAATAGCAAAAAAAAGAAAAATAATCACATTAACATGATGCCACCATACATGATAAAAGTCTTTCATGGCTTTCATTCCTTTAAATCTTAAAGAATCAATTTCATAAGGTGATTTCATGTACTAATTTTATTTTTTTTTTCACTCTGCCATTTGTTCTCATGTGAATGCCAAGGACTCCAATAAAATTTCTTATTATATTTTTGTTTTAGAAGCTCTAGCCTGAGCTAGACCAGCGTTTGATCTGACTACATCTGAACCACAAAGGCTGTGAAAAAAATCTCACCCACACTGAGGTCTCTACAGCTGAGCTGTACAGCCAGGCCTCTGTGGAAGTGGAAGGAAATTGTGGTTGTTAAGTAGAATATTTTACATTATTTCACACTATTTTAGTACCAGTATAGATTACCCACATTTTACCAGACGAATCTCTTTTCTCTTTCCACCACACACAAAGAAGGCACAGGGGCAGGGGATTGATCTGAGCTCTGTTAAACATCTTTTGGGGATGAGATGCCTTGGTCTCTGTCATAGGATAATAAATTACTCCAATGGTTCACATTTAATCTGATTAATTCCAATTTGTGCTGGCAGTCATGGTTATCACCAGGTCAGCCCATTTCTGGACAAAACAATGGGAAGAGTGGGTGGTTAACAGCTTGAGGTTTTCACCAGATTTTTGGTTTGCATTTTTATGGTAAAAAATTATTCTCCTTCACTTGAAGAAGCAGAAACCTTATTATTCCCTCCCTCAAAATTGTTTCCTTTCAAAAGATTAGTACCAAAACTACTGAAGATTGTAACACTGCTGACAGAATAGGTACAAGTGACCAGTCAGACACCTTCAAATGATGAAATCACTTTAACTACACTTTGTTTGTGTAGTGGTTTCCAAAGGCCAGGTTATTTCCCTCCTATTATTCAAGGGCATTTTATGGAGTCAATCAATTTTAGTTAAGCATCAGATTTTCCACTTCTGTTTCCACCTCCAAGATTAACTGGCATAATTAAAGTGTGGTTGCTAAGCAAAATGCTGATTACCTTTTTGATGGGTAGAAAGCTCCATCTGGATGTTTCATAGCTTTTATTCATTTTACACAAGTGATTTATTTACCTTTAAATAGGACAGAAACATTTTATGGTTATACAGTGTAAAACAATAACAAATTCATGCAAATATCCAGATTTTTTTAGCCCCTAGATCTAGAAGGAAGGGAAAGAGGAATGAACCAGGATAAAACCAGCAAGTACAGATCAGTGAAATGCCATGATAAGAACTTCAAAATTTGCCTAGGGAATAAAGTAAAATCAAATTCAATGGTGGATTTTTAAAAAGTATTAAACACTGATTGATACCTAAAAACAATGTCATAAATTTTAGTTTGTAAAAAGCGAGACACAAGATCCACAGAGTTATGAAAGAAAACAAGGTTAAAAAATATAAAAAATATAATTCTTGCATAATGAAATATATTTTTATCTATATTTAATGTTTGGCATTTTACTGCTGAATTAAATTAAATAATTTACTATTGAATTAAATTCAGTTGATACAAATCATCATACACAGGGAGTCTATGGTTGGTTATTTCAGTGGATATCTACCAATACCCAGACAGTGAGAAATTCTTCTGAGTTACATCAAAAAACATTGCAAAAAATAAATTTTTTCATAGCACTGAAGGAAATATAAGCATTGACATCATATTCCAAACAGCAGAACTAAAAATACACTGAAAATTACATTTGAGTTTTCACTCTGATTTTATGGAAGAAGACAGGAAAAGAAATTACCAAGGCGGTGGGAGTTCCTTTCTTTGGGTTCCTTTTTCTATATTAAGATGCATTGTTTTAAAGCACTTGTGAAACACTTCATACCAGACACAAAGGGAATTTCTCCTTGCTTTGGTGATCTCCTGATCTGAGTTATGACAGAGCAAATACATTTTGGCAGTTGGAGTAAGTGGCAGCAGATTTCCCCCTCTCTTGGATGATACACCTCCAATACCATCAACAATTAGAATAACAATATTTTGGCTGGCTTTGCTCTGGGGCTCTTGGGGTCACACTGCTCCAGCAGCTGGAGCAGCACAAACTCCCTGGGCCACAAAGTCTTGCAACCTGGAATTCTGCCACTCTTGCCTATAATTTCAATGCCAGCCTGCTCAAGATGAAAGTTCAAGTTTGTGTTCAAATCCCTTGGCACACAAACCCCAACAACTATTCAGCAAGAGCATCCTTCTCCTCCTGAGCTACCCCTTGCTCTGCCACAAAGTCCTGCTGGACAATCTCTCTGGAATTTAGCATATTATGTCCATTACAAGATTTTATACGCTAATAACTCAACCTTTCTAATTTCAAATGAATAAATAAATTTCTTGATAAGACAAACTTAAGATGGGTCAGTGGATGCTGGGGAACAACAGGCCACAGCTCTGGAGAAAACCCCTTGGGGTGAGGGTGGGCAGCAGGCTGTGCCTGAGCCCTCATGATAACAAAGGCAGGCTCTTCCCAGGTTGTGGAAAGGTGCAGTGGGTGCAAGTTGCAGAAAAGGAACACTCTGGTTGGATTAAATGAAAATTTGTTCACTGTTTTGCTGCAGAAACTTGTGCATAGAGGGGTGAGCACATCTCTGTCCTCAAGGGTTTTAAGAACTTGGCTGGACAATGTCCCCATAAACCTGCCCTAGTTCTGATGTCAGTCCTGGCTGAAATGAAAGTTGGGATAAGGACCTGGGAGTTTTCCTCCTGGCACTGCCCTTCACCACAGCTCCCTCCTCTCCCAGCCACCCCTGGGTGTCTCACAGGTAATTTCTGCACAAGTTGGTTCCCTTCACATTCTCTGGTTTCTCCCCACCAGCCAAGGCCACCAAACTTTCCCAAGCTCAGACTTTGCTGTTTCCTTATGCCACAGCCTCAGTGACTCCCTTGGATTTGCTCCCAGTCCATAACTGCTTAGGAATGACTGGAAGGGTTACAGCTCAAAGGAAGGGCAGGTGCCTGGAGGAAAAGTGTTCTCCTGAGCACTGGGGAAATCTTGGAAGAGGGACTTCTTCCTCCAGGGCTGTGCCTTAGAGCTCAGGTTACTCAGGTATCATCAAGCCTCAAATATCTCATTACTTATTGGGTATTAACAAAAACCAGCTGAGCATACAAATAGATGGAGGAAAAAGCTATTTTCTCAGCCATATTTTTCTAGTTCATGTTATCATTTTTTTCTAATATAAAATTGCTTTGTTTTCTTGGCCAGTGTTTCCAAACCACCTTGTTACTTATGTAGAAAACTAATTAACAGGCACAATGTATTGCACTGCAGGCTTCCAGGGTTGTGTAAATTAAGATGATGGTGAACTTCTCACTCCCATCATTGTTCTTACAGTTCTGTTACTGAACCTGCTGCCACTCTCCAAACAAAACATGAAACTTCTTCCTTTGTGTTCCATAGGCCACATTCAAAAGGGCAGTGGTGTATTGCACATGTAATTAAACTCAATTTTCCCAACAAAAATCTAGTATTTGTTTAAGTGGACACACATTCCAGGAAAGCTATCCATCCTGAGGAATATAAAAACATGGCAATGTGAAGCACAAAGAGGTTTCTCAAAGCCAATTACAGGGATTGGATACTAAATTGTCCTTGAGTATAAATGGAAATCGGTGCTTGATTGTTCTCTAGTTCTTTAAAATTCCTGCCTTAGTGATATGAGCAAACCTGAAGAGACATCTTGTCTCCTGCTTTAGGAGCAACATGAAGCTGGATCTGAAGCTGACATAAATCAACACAGCTCTGACAGGTCTCTGTTGATTTATACCAGCTGAGAAATTGTGTCTCTGCACAGATATCTATTGCTGAGCTGTTGAATGATTAATATTCACATCCTTATTTAGCTTTCTACCTTTGTCTTGGGCTTGTTTTTCTTCACATCCATCAGATGATTCCTGAAAAGGTATTTTGTACTAATTTATTCCCACCACATGCAGCTCTAAGATTGTCTAAAACTGCAGTGAATGTTTCCTGAGACTGTTAGAACTGAAAAGGTTTAGAGAGCAAAACAAAAACATTTTCTTTTCTAAGCTGGTTTGGTTTTTTTCCAATTTGTGCACACTATACTTATTCATTTGGGAGCAAGGGAAAATGTTGCCTGCCAACAGAGAAAGAAAACATTTATTGCTAATAGAACCTTAACCATATCACTATATTTCTCTGATTTATATTAAAGGAATTGTATTTCACTCATTACAGAGAAAATTGTCCATTTTGCATGAAAAGAGTCAGTGTAATTATTATCATATTGGCACAGAACTGCATAAAGGGGGACAGAATAGGACTGGAGGAGACAATAGCTTGTTTTAAATAGCACCCTCCATCCCAGAACTAATTTAATGGTTTTGTAGACCACTGTTGAACTGTGAGATGCAGATGTTGACCCCTTGCTGTGAATTTGGCTGCAAAGTATTTTTCCTTAATCACAAGTGTAGGTCTCTGTACAGGAACCCCCAGTGCTGCAGTGAGGCTCCAACAGAGCAAACTGAATCCCATTATTACTGAAAGAGTCCAAGGAGAGCTTCCATTAGAAATTAGGGACTCTTCCTCAATAAAAAAATACCCAAACCAAACCAGAAAATCAAAATAGAGACAGTGGTTGTTTCTAAGAAGAGCAGAGGGGGGAAGCAGTGATGAAATGGTACGAAACCCACAGGTCCACCCTATGGGGGAGCTGACACTTTACAATTAAGACTCTAAACCAGCTACAGTTCAATTAAATTCCCTTCAGTAAAATATCTGTCATTGAAGAATCTGTACAGGCTTCCTGCTTCAAAGAAATATGCTTACTTAAACAGAAATTACATCAATATTAGTATTTTATGTATTTCTTCCAAGACCACGTGCAAGGTATTGATGTCTTTCTTGCTTAATTTTCCTCAGTCTCTCTCCTGTGAGTGATTTATAAAGAGAAGTCTCAGAGAAGCAATAATAATTCCTTAGGGTATAAATACCACATCTGTACACCAACCTGACTAATAGCATGGTGGCAGAAATTTAATGTTTATTTATGTACATGGGAGATTCAATTTAATATCAGCTCAACTTTTTTATCACTATTTGTATTTGCCTGCATACTGAAATGTAGGTAATTTCAGAACAGGCATAAATTCTTCCAAATGAGCTAAAGAAGAGATCTGAGAACTTTCATTGCCTACACATTTCCTGGAATTATTAAACTATTTTTAAATCCTACCATTCCAATTATTTTTTAAATTTAATTGATTAGAATACAAATAAACAAAAAAAGCTCGCATAAGGTGAAACTCATCCCTGTGCCCATGTTTATTCACTCTTAGCTGCCTCTGCAGCTATTTTAACTATTTAAGGCTATTTCAGAATCTGTGTTCAGACATTATTCCAGTCCCTCTCTCAGGGATTTTCAGGACACCTTGATTGTAACCACTATGAATTTTTTGAATATTTTTTTCCTGCACAACTCCACCATATTACTTGAATTCTCCCAATGAGTCTGGAAAACAAGAAGTTCTTTTGAAAATTTTCAGCATTATGACACATTCCAATGGTTGACTGAGGATGTACCAGGTCAGGTTACCCCTGTGGTTCTGCCCTGCTCTCCTTTTCCTGCAGCTGTCAAAGGTAAAACACAAATAGAAAAGTGTTCTTCCAGCCCTCACAGTTTTTTAGGCTTACTTAGGAGATTGAGGATTCTGTAGTTCAAAAAAAAAAACCCAAAAATCTGATTTTTACTTTTACTTTTTTTGTTGTTTTTTTAATTAAGAGCTTCTCATTTATCTCAAATGACATTTTTGCTGCCTTTAGTAGTCTTCTGAATTTTCTAAATGTTTTTTTCTCTTAGAAGCTTGCAAAGCTTGCTGGTTTCTACAAGTTATTAATAAAGACTACATTAAACCAATCCATCAGCCCTGGCACTCAATCACAGTAAGTGAAACAGATCCTCAACCTGCAATGTCTCCCTAAAAAGAGCTACAAAGAAATGTGTTTTCTTTGATTTTTAGCACTTCTTGATTGACCACAATATATTTGGAATTAAAACCTTTTAATTTAACTGCTATTAACAGAGGAAATTGTCCATCTACAGTGCTGACTTAGTCAAACAGGACTTTTAATGCCTCCCTTTAGTTCTCACCTATAAGATAAAAAAGCACCTTTAAAAAAATGGTTGAAGATCTGTATTCAGATATCAGACTATTTCAAATTTGAAAGTGTGTATAAATCCTAAGTGAATATTTACAAAGACATTTTTAAAGACCACTGATTAAATGCCCAAATTCTGGCATTGTAAAATAGCTTAATTTTTGGATTTGGACATGGTTAATTTTGTTTGGTATCTCTTTATTCCATGAGCCCAGCTTTGGAAAGCAGAGTTGTCCAGTGGTGCAATCTTGAGGTTTTTATCAATGGAAAGAATGGGGGTAATGACATAGAAATATCATAAATTAATAAAAAACCCAAGTGCTGGCCATGTCATTGGTAACTTAAATAAAATAAAAAGCATGAAATAAAGTTTTATAGAACCAACACCTGCTTCAGAAACAACTTCTGACTTAAATGTAACAATTGGCAAATCAATTATGATGATTTTTGAGCTCCTTGTGGTATTTTCCTCCTTTTCACTCAAAACCAAGTTGCCTTTACACAAAAAGGCAATGTAATTTCCTGTGTTATAAGGTGTTGTGAGATTGATTTACACAGAATCAAGGCCCAGTTGAGGCTGGAAGGGGCCACTGGAGATCATCCAGTCCAACTAAAATTCAGCCCTGAGCCAGGCAGGGTTTTTGGGAGCAGGCTGCTGAGCTCCTTATCCTGGGAACACCAGGCTCAGGTGGGCTGTCAGTATAAAACCACTCAGCACATGAGTTTTTTAAAAGCTGAGGTGAGTGCTTTCAAGGACAGCATTTCACATAAGCATTTGGAGATGTCAGTGAGTGCAATCTGTCAAGCTCACAGACTGACAGTGCTAGATCCAGATAATGCATTAACCACAAGCTCTCATCAGCTGATCTGGTTTCTCTGTCACTTCTGCACAGCTCTGTAATGTTGCTGTTGGCCTAAAAACTCAGTATTACTTGGTCACATATTTTTGAGCCCATTCTCAGACAAAAGAGATCATTGGAAAAGTGCCAAAATACAGTTTCCAAGGTGGGGAAAAATGCATTTTCATTGAGGTAGAAAAGTTTCATGGGAAAGGATTGGACTAGAAAAAAAAATAAAATTCAGAGCTGGGATTTCAGCTGCAAATTTGGGAGTTCTTTGTAGATTTCAAAGCACTTTAGGTAACTCCTGAATATGACTCTCCCTGTGTTACAGTCGAGGAAAGGCCAAGTCAAAGCCCAGGTCATTCCAGTTGCTCCCAGGTACAAATTTCAGCTGCTGAGCAAAACCAGCTGGATTTGCAGAAAGGCTGAGGAACCTGAAGAAGGCTCCTTGTGGGCAGCACAGCTCCAACTCCAGCCCTGTGGAGGCAAAACTAATCACAGAATTGTTGTGCCGGTTTGGACACAAATCGAGGAGGAAACAACCTGGAAGGGAGTCTCTCTCCTCTCTCCTGCCAGCCAAGCAAGCAGGTCCCGGCAGCACCCACCCCTCACGGGTTCGGGAGAAAGAATTTCTCACACGAGAGTGAAAAAACCCCTGTTTATTCAACAAAACAAGTTCCCCCCTCCCTTCCCCGAGGTGGAGGTCGATGGGTTTCCCCACAGTTCTCTCACGTCTCCCAGGCCCAAGGCCCGAGCCCAGCCAGGCCCTGCCTGATTGAGGGGTCCCAACCACGAGTCCCAGAGATGGCGAGCTGGTCTCGGATGAAGGAAACGAGCTGAAAACCGCCCAGAAAGGAGCAGAAGCCGCAGAGGCAGATCTCCGTCCTCTCCAGCCGACAGCTGAAAGGAAAGGTTGAGAGCAGCCCCTCCTCCTCTGCTACCAGCAGAGGGAAAAAAGTCTCCAGCCGGGCAAAAGTATGTAAACATTCCGGCTGCAAGGTCAGGCGAGCCGCCGTGAAGAGTCCTCCCGGCTGCAGTCCGAAGGCACAAAAAAACCTTCCAGCAGGCGATGGGGAATACAGATCATCCCACGACAATTGTTTAGGCTGGAAGAGACCTCCAGGATGAGCCAGCCCAGCCTTTGACCAACCTTCTCCACCAGACCAGAGCACTGCAAGTCACACAGACCTTCTCAGCCTAAACTTTGCTGTGACACTGATAACATCCTGGGTCTGGAGTGAGGGATGAGTGAGGGATGAGGCAGATGTGTTCTGGATGAGGGAGAAAGAGTAAGCAGTGCTTTGAGAAAGGGCTACAGCTGCCCTCCTATCCCTTGTTCAGTGTCTCAGTGCTGTCTCCTTTTCCTAGGGGCAAAACACACAGGAAATCCTTATTCTTGTCTTGCTTCCACCTGCCTCCTGCAGCACTCAGCTTGTCTTTGGCCTGCCCCAGGAGCTAATAACCCTCTCAGCAAGTCAGTGACAAACACACAAATCACCTGCCAGTCAGTCCTGTCTGTCACTGAGTAGTCCACTCTGCTACCACAGATAAATCCACTGTGACCACACTTGTCCCTGTCCTGGAGGTCAAAGCTGATGTCAGCCAGAGAGACCTGGTTTATGTCTCCTGAAAATAAGGCCCATTCCATCTGTCTATTTAAAAACTGAAAAACATAAACAATTACAAACACTTCAAAGATTTCACTTTGTCCTGTGTTGATAACAGACTTTTCTCTCTCTCCTGGCTGATTTGCTTGTTTGACCCACTTTTTCAACACTTTCCCTAAAGGTAACACAAAACCTTTCTGAGTTGCTCATGCAACTTTTGATCATTTTTAATAACCAGGACCTCTTTTTGAAGGCTGTGTTTGACTATTCACACTGGGAGAAATCCCAATGGCTTTTCATCGTCCAAGGGATTATTTGCATATTCGGTCAGGCAACAGATCTCAGCAGCTCCATCTCTCTCAATCAAATATACAGAACTTGAACAAAAAGATAGGATTGGCTTGTTGTGTGTGTGATCTTATTTTCTCTCATCATCAATAACTGTCAGTTCTGCAAACATGTGGGACTGTGGACATCTGAGAAACTGCAGTGTCTAAAATGTGCTCAAGGGGTTGGCAGACAGACATGGCAGACATTCCAGGTCTTCTGGAAGCTCTACCTACTCTCCTCTTCCTGTTTGCTCCAATAATTCTATCTCAAACCCCCAGTAAATGACACAGTTGTCCTTTTTAGCTGACAGAGCACACTGTTGACTCATATTCACCTTGCCATCAACCCAAACGTGCAGATCCCCTCCTGTGGAGCTGCTCTCCAGCCTCCTGTCCCCCAGTTTCAATGTCAAACCAGGCTTGGCCCAGCCCAGATCCAGAATCCAGCCCTTTGGAATTACTTGTTTTCCTCCCAGACTCTTAAAGGAGTCTGTAACTGACTACTTCAAACCTAAATGTTACAGAATGATAGAAACAAAGAGTGGTTTGGGTTGGAAAGGACTTTTAAAAGTCACCTTGTTCAACCCCCTGCAATGTGCAGGGACATCTTCAACTAGATCAGGTTGCTCACAGTCCTGTCCTGACTCTGAATGTTCCCAGAGATGGGGATCTACCTCCTTTCTGGGCAGTCTGTGGCAGAACCAACACCCTTTTAATTTAAAACCACTGCCCCTTGTCCCATTTATCTTTTAGACACATAAACTGAAGCAGTCTTTGTGTCCCAAATCACATTCAAAGCCCAGTGATACAAATGTTCATTGTTATGTAGTAAATATTGGTAGTATCCTGCTACATTTTCTCATGTTTATTTATTATGATTTTTTCCTGACAGCTAAATGCCACATTGTCAAGATTTAGTTATGAAGCTGGACTGATATGGTAATGATGGCAAAGCAAAGCAGAAAGCAATCAAACACTATTTTTTTAGCAATTCTTTATTTTTATTTGAGTTTGTGAGTAGTTATTTGGAGCATGGATTCATCACCAGAAATATACAAATAGTTTTCTACACAGGGGGGAATTGTCTGAGCTCTTGGTCAATGCAGACCAAGTCAATGCATTTGATGGAGTTCAGGAGTATTTCAGCCAACCCCAAAGCATGAGGAGTTTTAGCCCCTGAGGTAAGATTCTAGACTCCAGGCTTAGCTGCTTGAATTGGGTGACAGAATCTCAGCTGTGACAAAAATCCTTTTTCTTCTTTGGAATAAGTCCTTGTATTTCTGCACTCAGGAGACCCACACTGGAAATTCTCTCCTGAGGAGGTTCAGGAGGCTGAGGATCTGTGAGGGGATAAGGGAGGCAGGGCTGTAAGAGGTAAGAACTCAGCAGTTCTGATATTCTCAGCTGAGAGCATCAGGACTTGTTTCTCTGTTATCAGTAAGTCACTAGCAAGTCCTGTGGCTAATTAGTGAAATCTCTTTAAGCAGTGGATGACTCTCTAAAATAGGAACCAGAAGCCAGCAGAGAAATGTAGAGTAGAAAACCTCTCAACTCTTCTAAGGCTAATGCAGAAGACAAACATCTCCTGAAAATGGTTCATCCTGGCTTAAACAAGTTCCAAAATTCCTTTTCTATACCTCCCCACACTGTCCACAGGGAACATCTGGCTTAGGTAGATCTACAAGCCCATATTTTTGATTTTTGAGATAAGGTGACATGGACCTCAACCACCCTGGTCAGGTGATTGATGAACCAGGGGATAAAACTCAAGTGAAACATTCTGATTAATCATTATGGGACTCAAAGAAGTCACATATTTTTCATTTAAAATATTATAATTACCAATCACTCTTCAATAAGCTTGAGATGTCTTATTTGCCGAAACTTTATCTCGCTCCAGCTTTTCTTTATCTGTTCCTCATCCCTATGAACGGTATGAAACCAAAAAGATTTAACTTAACATGAAACCCAATGTCATTAAAACCTGAATGAAGATAAAAGTGGGGGGAAAAAAATCCAGAGTGCCATGAAAAAAACACCAAAATCTTGCACCAGAGTATTCCATGTTACCTTTATCAACACAGGAAATGTAAGTGAAAAAGAAACCAATGAAGGTTGAGGAAAGGCCATGTTTAGAACAGAGTCTAATAGTGCATTGCTGTCATTCATGCAAGTAAAAATTAAATTTGAGTATGCTAATGTAATTTTTAACTAGGGGAATCATTACCTGAACAACTGTGCTATTTCCTGGAGGGAACCTGAAGAATGAGTTTTGCCTGAAACGGCGACAGGAGGTTTTTCTCTCAAAAAGTAAAGCACAGTGAAGAATGCTGGAAGTCAGAGATTTCACCAGGATTTGGTTGCAGGTGAAAAATGGAATATAGCTATTGTATTTTACAAGGAATCAGCCCCTCCTCTCTCCCATTGACTTTCAGGTTTAACAGCAGAGGACAATTCATAGCAAGAAGGCATTAACTTCATTCTCATTGTGAGTTAATAACAGATGAAGTTCTTGCCAGCCAGATCTTTGCAATGCACTGAGTGAAGCATGGAATTGATTTAGTACACCCAGTAAAATTAAGTGGACATTTTGCAATGCCTGAATTAATTGCAGGATGTATTTTTGTTTATTACTTCCGAGGGAAACTTCAGTGGTTCTCATTAAATGCATGGATGGATGGATGGGTGGGTGAATGATTGATGATACAGGATCAAATATACCCAATTATTTTTCCATTTCTTCCAGGCATATTGCTCTATTAAGAACCAGAATATAGCAATAACAATCAAACTTAGCAGAGCCATCCTTATTTGCTCTTTAAGGCTGAAATCCAGCCCTGTGAATGTGCACAGCAAACACCCTTTTGCATTTCTCCTTCCTCCCCACAAACACTTGTATTCATTAACAGGACACTGACATTTACAATAAGGACAAATCTTCAGAAGTGTTTGCTTTCAGAGCTGCAGAAGAAGTGAGAACATTTCCAAGGAGCTTGCTCATATTGGTCATTCACAGCAAATGCCCCCCTGCTCTGAGGAACCCTCAGCTGCCCACCCAGGCTGCAGAGGGGCTTCCTGGAACCAGCAAGGGCAGGAAGCAGAAGGATAATTTCATTATCCTGTTTCAAACCCTTCCTTAAAATCTGTGACGTGGAAAGGAACAGATAAAAGAGGTGGATAAATGTGTCTGTTCAATAACCAGGAGAGGGCTCAGTTTGTGGGGGTTTTGTGTGACAAGGGGATGCCTTTCACACAGTCCAGCCTTGAGTCAGGGCTGTTCCCTTGTGGGCACCACTGGGCACAGCACTGTTTGGAAAAGGTTTTACCATCCAAAGCAACAGAAGAATACTTCAAAGTGGTGGGAATTGCTGTCTTGGGTGTGTGCCCTGATCCTGGCTCATATCTGTGGCCTCACAGCCTCTCCTTTCCCACTCTGTCTATACCCAACCTTTACTGAAGACCTAAAATGTTATTTTCAAATACCAAAGCCTATTTTTGGCCCTGTCTTTGTATTATGGTGGAATCATGATCCAATAATTAATTCTCTGCAGCCCAATTAACAGCACCCAGAAATCTGTGACAGACCACACTTTGCTTTCTGGAGCTTCATTCACCCAGACTAGAAGTCAGTTCAAAATTTGGTAACTTGGCAGCTGCTGCAGCTGTCATTTGAAACTTCAGCTTGCTTTTGTGGGGATTTTTTTTTTAATTTAACCTTACACCTGTTTCTAGTTTCTGAACTTTGCTTTAGCTTTGTGCTCACCTCCTCAGCAAAGGTAAACCTCCCTCCGAGTTCAGACATTCTTCTCCTGAAAAAAAATTTCCTTCCTCCCAGCAGGTTCCCTCTTCCACCTTATAATCTCCTACCATGATGCCTCTCCAAGGATACAGCAGTATACACATTCCCAGAAAGTGGCTTCATTCTGCCTGAATTTCTCACATTTATGGACTTTTAAAAAACCCACCAGATATTCTGTATTTCAATCTCAGAGATGATAATTTGGTTTTACTTTTTTTTTTTTTTGTATTCTCCAGGTCAAATCAAACTGGTCATGTGCTTTGCCTACATTCACCTTAAATATAGGTATGTCAGAATTTATTAATATGGTTGCTTTGACCCCAGCAACCCTAAATCATCTCCAGGCCGCTTTTACCACATTTTATATAGAGATTTCCAGGGCACAGCACATTTGTGCAGCACCACCTCCACCCATGGTCTTGTTTTAGTACCTTGTTGTAAATAAGAAATAAATCTGCTTCATCATAGCAGGGTAAAAATGAAGGTTTAGTAACATGAGAAACATCTTATTTTCTCAGAAGTTAGACCTAGTGAGCTGCAATCTCTACACACTGAGCTGTCTAATCAATTCTGCATTGACTTCACTAGTCAAAACATTTATTTTGAATGTCATTTACGTTTAAATTGATTCATTTTATTTGATCCCTTTCTGAAGTGATCCTGATTCTTTAAAGATATGGGTTGTTTATAAATATTTATTTAATAACTGGGATGATTAACTTGTAGAGTTCTTCATCTGTTGCATTAGGAGGTTTTATATGTTTTCTTTTGCTGTTCATTGATGACTTCTAAGTCCATTGTCACTGATTTTTGCAGTCCAACAGCAAATGGAAACGTTTTGGTTGGGAGTCTAAACATTTTCATGGAAATCCTTTTGAAAAACAGTGATCTTGAAGAAATATTTAATGAAATGGTGCTGAAAAACCCGTGAAACATTTAGGAGGGGTGAACACAACTCGTGGCTTTCTGAGGAGTTCAGTGACCACCATGCTCAGACTAATTACCATTAAACAATCCCAGCACCAGCTTTGTCCCCATTGCCAAGGAATTGGTGTTTCCCAGCACAAGTATCAGTGTTTGGGTGGTAATGATGCAGGAACTGGTTTGGACCAAGCCAGGTGATCATCCAGCTTGTGTCTGGGGCTAAACACAGCCACACAAAAGTGTAATTGTGTTCCAGCTGCTCCCATGTGCAACGTGAGCAGGTGATGGGGCTGAAATCTGTCAGCACAAAGCTAGGATGTGTTTTACACCTGGTGGTAGTTTAGTCACAACAGGAGTCCCAGAGGCTGGCTGCTTTTTTTGTATTATTAGGTATCCAGATAAAATACACCTAAACTCCTCTTCAAATACAGCCAATGCCTTGTTTTAATTAAAAGGTGATAAAGTTTCTTTTAGATTAAAAACACAGCCAGTCTTCTGAGAAACATTAAATCTGTGAGATTGTAACCTGTATGTAAGAGAGCTGCAGTTGTGATGTTGAGGTTAGAGTGAGAGCAGCTTTAGAATAAGATTCTTGAGACCCACCCCCATCCTCCATCTCAGGCACTGCCTTTTGAACCAATTTCCAGCCTCAATTTCACAATTCTGTGAGCCCCAGATGTGGGTTCAGGTTTCCAGTTAACAGATATTTTCTTGACAGCTGAAGAGGATGATCTGATCTTTACTTTAGAGCTTCCAGTCTTTACAAGAGGGAGTCCTCTTGCTCCACTGAGGAGCTGCAGAGCTCCTGCTCTTTGTGCTGCCACTGAAGGCAGGCAGCTGTAGAGAATCTGATTTGGGCTCAGTCGTGCTCTGATTCTGCCTGGGTTTCTCTGTTGTCCATATGAGTGAGTCTAAAGCAGAGAGTTTAGCCATGTGGCTCTCCAAAATTTGGTAAATAGGACAAATTTAGGGAACAAACTGGAACAACCATGGCAACATCACCTAAAACATCTGCACTGGTTTTGTAAAGACAGAAAAAAAACCCACCCAAAAACGTTCATTATAACCAGGTAGAGAGGAGCCCCTTTTCAACTCTGTTCTAACTCTGATAAAAACATCAACAGTGTGTGAAAAGGTTGAAGTAGGCATTGGCTTGATCTGCTATGGTTTGTTTGCTAAAATCCTCCCCCAGCAATCAATGGCTGTGCTCTCTGGAAGTGCAGTGTCAATTCTGACCTTCAATCACACATCAGTGTCTTGATTTTTATCAGGAAATAAAGAAACTAATGGATTCATTATTTAGCTGGTAGAAATTTTGTCTTTGATGTGAGCCTACATTGGGCTAACACAGGGTTTGGTAGCTGCAGCACTTCATATTTTTTTATTTGGGAAATAACAGAAGAAGAGAAGGTAAAGTTGCATTATTACGTGGCAGTAATTATTACATGGCTGCCATTTAGATGTGACAGACTGCAGCCTGTGCCAGCTTTTCTTCCTTTCTCAAGCCAGATTTTGCTAGTGTCTGCAGCCTATTTAATTTATTAGTGATGAGGCAAATATTTCTGCTGAAGCAATCACCCAACCATAGGAGCATCTGCATGAAAAATTCATGTGCCTACACAAGTGTATGACAGTCTCTAATAGGAATCCATATCCCCAAATGCTGGAATCAGGTGCATTGCTAACAAGCTGCAGGTGGAGACATGAGGAAATTAATTGCAAGGCCCTTGATAATTGTTTAGCCTTCATCTTAAATAAGCTGGTGAATCTGTCATTTTTTGGTAATTTACTTTTTGTTGGATTCAGTGCTCACAATTAAGAGCCTCATCTCTTATCTCCCTCCAAGGCATGTGATGGACACAAAAGCTGCCCATGAAGAGGAGGAAAATGAAACACTGGAAAGGACAATGCAGAATGAGGTTAGGAGATAAAAGTTGTGGGAAGGGAAAAAAAAAATAAAAATAAACAAACACAGAGTTTTGATGGAGAGAGAAGAAGCAGAAATCTAATTTTGGGGGGATGGAAATCTGCCAGCAGTGACATGGTGGGACATTTGTGTTACACTAGAGATGCTACCCTGTGCAAAGACTCTTAAGTTTAAGAAAGGGAACAAATAAACAAGGATTCAAGCTCCACCACACTGCAAAGCTGAATAGATTTTCTGATAACCTAAAAGCAAATTCCAGCTCTGAAATAATTTTTTTTATTTTTTTTTATTCTCATACCACAACAAAACATTGCTGTTTTACCTCCTGTGAGACAGATAAGAGCTGTATTGCCAGATTCAACCAGGGAAATAGCTGCAGATCTTACTTATTCTCCTTCTTGGTCCCAGCCTGCCTGTTGTATGCCTGATTGCTTCTCTGCAGGGAAGTCTGATGATCCTGTTTCCTTGAAGGGTATTAAAGCTGGAGTGCACAGAGCACACCTACCCTGCAGAGCAGGGGGCTGAGGAAAGGCGCCCTGCTGGTCTAACGAGGCAGGAGTCTGGAGTCTGCCTCTGCCCAGGGCTCAGCCTGGCCCTGCACGGCCTGGGAGACACAAATCCTGCTCTGAGCTGCCTGTCCAGGCACAGCAACCAGGGCAGCCCCTCCCCAGACCCCCTCTGGCTGTAACCTGTGTGCCCCCTTTGCTGAAGCACCCACAGCTCCAGCTGCACCTGCCTTGGGGCCCAGCTGCTGTGAAGGCACAGGTTGCTGCACATCCCCCAGCCTCAGGGATGCTCCTCTCCCCCTTTGCTTGGGATTAGCCAGGATTTGCCTCCTGGCAGAGCTGAGATTCATCTCAGCAAATCTGTGTGCCTGGCATCTCGTTTTGGTTCTTGCCTGGGCTCCCTGGGCCTCTGACAGAGATATTCAGGACGAGATTCACCTCACCTGTCCCAGACATTATTTGGGGGATGGGATTAATAATGGGATTAATGCTGGTGCCTGTCTCAATTAACCAGTGCCTGATGGCTGGCATAGCCTAAACACTGGGCCAGGAGACACCAAAATTTAGCTGGGGTATCTCATGTGTATGTGGCAAAATATTCCTGTTGTTCAGCTCCATGAAACCATGCTCAGGTCAGTGGAGCTTAGAATTTCAAACAAGAACAGCAGCTCATGGGGTTTTTTTGAGCTATCACTCTGCTGAGGGGTTCTTCCTTTGTCACCTTCTCCTGCCAACAAGCTTTGACTCCATTGCACACTCCCAAAAAAAAAAAAAAAAAGAAAAAGAAAAAATAAT
>VZRX01003961.1:5681-22452 GCA_013398075.1 Notiomystis cincta | reverse complement strand
TTTTTTTATCTAATAAATTGCCTAGAGAAGCACCATACTTGAGCTTATCACACTGAGTTTCAAAAGTCAGAATTTTAAAGCCAGGGCTGGTGTCTGTGGTGTTGCCACCTGGTGAGACCAGAGGAGAGTAACAGCATTCAGTGCACAAGGAACAATCTCAGATATTTGTTCTATTTATGGTTTTCATCCCTTCAGTTTGGGGTGCCCTGGAAGCTCCTTCACAGGGTAATTCCTAATCCAGAGGAGTTTTGTGCTCTGCCTGGTTTAGGGGAAGGTGTCCCTGTCCATGGCAGGGGCTGGATCTGGGTGATCTTTAAGGTCCCTTCCAACCCAAACCATTCCAGAGGAAGCAGCAGAGATGGTACACACAAAAAACAGTGGATCAGAGCAAGGTCTGCACATCCTCAAATCCTGTTTCCAACAGTGACCTGTAGTCAATTCGTAGAGAAAAGCTAATTACTGTAGTTAATTCCTAGAGAAAACCTAATTACTGTGGGTATGCCCAAGATTACTGGCCCCAAACCCTCTTAGCTTCCAGCAGCCCTCTCTGTAAGGCACCTTGAACAACTTGTGCTGTTCTTTATAATTGTTAGCCACAAAATTACAGGGTTTTTATTATAAAAATATCCCCTAGGTATCTTCCTTCCATTAAATTTTCCCAGCACCTGTAGAGTCACAGGGGCTGTTGTTGTGCATAGCACTTTGTGACAGAGACTTCCACAGCTTAATCACACACCATGTGAAGCAGCAATTTCCCCGCACTCCAGCTGAGTGTTGTTACCTCTCCCCTCTCTCTTGCCCTCACCCCAAGTTCCCAGACTCCTGCAGAGGAGTTTGTGGAGTGCTGCAGAAGCCTGTGCTCACAGCCCATGGCTTTCAGACCACACTTTATTCCTCTCTCTGGAGAAGCCAGAGCTCAACCTTTAAACCCAACCAAACGCTGATGAACAAGACCCAGCCCATGCCAGGAGCTGGAGGTGTCAGTCAGAAACACCAAGGTGGCTTTGGACCTGTTCCCTGCCCCTCTCTGCCACCCCTGGGTTCAGCATGGCCAGAGAGCCCCTTCCTAGGAAAGACATTCCATAAAAGTCATCATTAAACTCTGCATTTTTCTCCTGACCCACTGCAACCTCAATTTTGCAATAGTCAGAGCAACTTGCAGAATGCCTTATCTGTTTCTGCATAATTGTGGGAGATGCTGAACATCCCAAGTGTATTTTATAGAAACTGAGACACAGTAATCAAAGTTTCATGCAATTTTGGGTGTCTCTTTTTTTTTTTCACTTTTCTGGGAGGAGCAATAACTTGTCTATTTTTATGTGACTGTATTTCTAATTTACAGCAGAATCTCCTAGAGCTTGGAGAATGTACTTTCTTATATAAGTCTTATAAATCAAAACACTAATAAATAAATATTGCATATACCAGGCAAGCAGCAAGTCTGCAAATCATTTTTTTTTTGTAAGTGCACAGTAAACCTTACCTTGGCAAGGTTGTACAGGTGAAGTGTCACAAAGATTTGTAGGAAAAAAAGTATGCTGGCATAGACAGAATTTTAGATTGCAGTTCCCATGTCACAGGGCTCTCAGCAGTCACTCTTGCAGGGTGCTCTCATGGTAAATAAGGCAAACTGCATCCTCATCTTCCCAAGGAGGAGTGGGGGATCAGATCAGGGGTATTTTTTATCCCTGTTAGTGCCAGCAAAGCTGCCCCTGAAACACAGGTCTGGTTTGGGGCTCCTCACTTCCCAAGGGATGTGGAGGGAGAAGCTGGAGCAGCTGGTGAGCAGCTTGGGCTTGTGCCCTGCCTGGAGAGGTGTGGAGGGGCTGGGTCCTGCCCTCAGGTGAAGGGGATACAAAGGAGAGGTGATCTGATGCCAACCTGAGCTACTGGAGAAGTATTGCAAAGTAAAACCCCACATTTTCCCCATTACTGGCTGGATCTTGGGAGGTCCAGCTTGGACTTTGGGCAATCCCTTCCTACCCTGTGGGTGTGCAGCACTGACCAGGTTCCCCAGAGAGGCTGGGGACCTCCCCTCCTGGAGATTTCTGCACTGAGTCAAGCAGAGCCAAGGCTGACCTGCTCTGCTGATGGTGCTGGTCCTGCTTCAAGCAGGAAGATGGAGCAAGTGCCCTCTGGGAGTCCCTTCCAACCAGCAGCTCTGTGAATCCACAGGGATATCCATGATTTCTTAGCTGAGGCTGTTGTGTGGTCATGTATTTACAGTGAATTTGGCACAAAGTTATTACTTTTCCACAGGGCTTTGCTGTAATGCACGAAAAAAGAGTGGGCAGTGAAAGACCAGTGAAAAGGTCTTTTTGTCACCCTACTTTGTGGAGGTGTCAGCTGTAAAATCATCCAGATTCAGGCCATCCCCTCCTGCCACTGCACAGCTTCTTTTAGTTCTTTGGAATTTGCCTCATAGGATGAAGACACTTCCACAAGCAAATAATATTCAGTGCTCTCCTTTGGGGGATGTAATGGTTATTGCTCACACTTACCTTACAAACAGCTGAGTGAAGAGCCACATAAAAATCCAGGCAATTTACAAGGCAAAATAAATAGCAGGTGCAGTTTAATTTACTGACAGAAAACAAAATATCACGTTGGAATAACTTGTTTCTGAGCAGGAAAAGGAAAGTTAGGAAACCTGAGCCCTGGTGCCACTGCACCTTGGGTGTTGCTCAGTTTCTCCATCGTGGTGCAGAGAGAGGGGCTGCACTTTTTGTTTGAGTTGGGTGAACAGGGCAATAGGAGACAAATTACAGCAACCTGCTCTGTTTTGATGAGACAGTGGATAATTAATGACTGGTGAAACTAAAGATACAGGACAAAAGGATGCAAAGAAAGAAAAAGACAGCATCCTCTGAGAGCTTTTTAGTTTTTCCCACTCACAGCTGCAAGTTGGTGTCACTGAGACCCCAATCCTGAAACCACAATCACAGTTCATGGAAAAGTGCCTTTAATGACTTTTCTTTAGCATTCCCCAGGCTTGTCTCTCAAACAGCATTCTTTAGGAAGCCTCCACGGGGCACAGTTTCAAACCTTAATAAATTAATCAGGGAAGAACCTCTGGATATGGCAGCTGTATTTTTCAAACCAGAGGATTGTATAAAAATCAATCCACAAACTCCTCTGGCCAGAGAAGCTGAACTGAATGGACAAATGACAGGTGATGTGAAACTGCCTAAGTTAATACAAAGACTAAAGTGTCCCATTTGCATCCTAGAATTTTTACTCTTCCATTAAAAGAAATCTACCAGGACATCTGTTCATCTTTGTAATATACTCTTAGGGCTATGAAATGAAAAATGCATATGAATTAAATAAAGTGGTGAAGAACATTTAATTTTATTAAATAAAAATACCTATGAGACTCTTTTCCTCTGTCTCTCATTTTTTAAAATTTCCTCCAGATCCATGCTGTTTGAGCAATTCCAAAAGGAGGCACTGACAAATTGCTGGGATAAAAGTGCATGCATAGGTAAATTCAAGTCACTATTTGCTAAGACAGAAAACTACTTAGTTTTCATTAATTTACTTTGAACTTTAAGTTAGGATAATACCCAGCAATTCTAACAGAATGAAATTGATGCAGACAATATCTTCAGCAGATCTGCATATCTGCACAGAGATCTATGTAAAATTACAAAGGTTCCCAGCACTGTTGATTAATTTCTTTTTAAGAGCTCATTTTTCCATCTCTCTCTCAGCTGAGAGACAAAAAGAAAACAATGGAATGACCAGCACAATACTGTATCACCCCAAAAATTTGTACTAATTAGAACTAATTCTCAAGAGGGAAGCCTACAGAGATACAACAATAAAGGCAGGGTGGAGCTCCAAGTTTGCAGCAATTAGAGCAGTTCCTCAGTCACTAGAGCAGCAATTTATTCCGGAGGTGGAAAAGCTTCCTGCAGACTTCGTGCAGCCTTCAGGCTGAGCTCAAATTAAGGTGCTTAGTTCAACAAATGGATGTTGAGTCCTCTAATCCAGACAGGCAGAGCTGGTTTGTTTTAATTTATTGGAGAAGTGTGGAGATGTCTCCAGCTGCCCCTCTGGGCTGCAGCCCCAACCTGGAACACTGCACAAGGTGTGAGTCCACACTGCACATTTTTGGGTGCAGTGAGTTTAATTCCAGGTGCCTAAACTTGGGCCAGTGCCCAGATCTGCCCAGTGATGGGCTCAGAAGTGAGAGGCCTGATTCCATAGTCTTTTATTTCTTCTCATGGACAACAATAAAGAGGGGTTTTAGCAGCTCTCTCAACTGCAGAAAACTTCCCTCAGACAAAGGAGCTGCAGAATGCTCCTGCTTCCCATACATTACACATAATTATGGATTACAAACAATTTTAGAGTGAATATTTTTGTCTTTTTTCTGCTCCACTTGATGCATCTCTCTGGGGCTGAGCTGTGATGGAGTGAAATGAGCACTTCTGGAAAGAACCAAACAAAGCTGCTGATGATTCTCAGGAGTAATTTAACAACCCAGTCTTCATTCTTTGAGGTTCTTCTGTTCCCTGATGAAAATCAATAAAATGACCTTTCCCTACCATCAACCAATCTGAATTTCTACATTTCTTTTTGCTCCAAATGTTTCTATCTCTTTGCATAGTGGTGACATTATTTGCTAGTTCTTCCTAGAGACAAAGGTGGCTTGTATTAAAAAATTTATGGATTACATAGGATCAGAATTTTATTTTATTGCCTACTTTCAGTGCAATAAAGACACTGAAATTAAGCATTGCTGAATGGCATAAACAATTTCAACAATTTTGATAAAACCAGCTAAAAATGTCAGTGTGCTATAAATATATACTTAGCCTTTAAGTATACAGAAGATGGCAATCAGGAACAATTATTTCATGAGAAACAGAACTGGATTTGTTTTGAACTGACAGTGTCCTTACAGTAGGTTGTGTAAAAGACAGATTTTTTTCAGTTCTGAGTTTCTTACTCACAAAACAAAAGGAAATTCCTTCTACCACCTTCAAAATAATTTTTTTGAGTGGAGTTGCAATTCTCCCTCACCATCCTTTAAGTTCTGTTCTCTGATTTAAACAGAGGACTTAGGTATATTAATAAACAATATAAAACTTATTTTTAAAGTATTTTTTCAAGATTTTTTCAAACTAAATGCCTGGAAAATGATCTTCAGAAGTCAAAAACCCTCGGTGCAACTTTCAATTTCAAACCAATCCTTTTTTTTTTCCATCTGCCCATGGTTCTCTTGACTTCCCACACCAAGGAAGTGGGGAGATGCTCAGCTTCAGGTTGTACCTGGAAAATGCTGTCTGTCCCAGGGTAACCTCAGAGCCCAGCTACCCTACAGCAGAGTAGTGTTACTGCAACTGCAGGGAGATATTACTGGAATTTTTCATGCCATGAAAAATACTCATGAGAGTGCCAAGAACTGCAGTGATGCTGAACTCTTCCTACAAGGGCTCAGTGATGTTTCAGAGAGGGTTGGGGTTTGGGGAAATGTTCTCTGCTCTCACCATTTTCCAGTTCTCCAGCTGGTTTGGTCCTTCCACATGGGCTTCAGTGCCATGACAAAAGCTGTGTCAGAAGGCAGCACTGGGGTTGCTTTTTCCTGTCACTTTCCCACTCAACAGCCCAAGTCCTGCACTGATGTAGCCTCAGGGGACACATTCTGTCACACCTGCAGCAGGTTTTTTATGCCTCTGCATGTGGCTGTGGGTGATGGGCAACATTTCTGGCTGCAGGGAAGGGGAGGGTGCTTGGCCCAATTCAGCTGAGCTGGAGCTGAGATAGAGCAAACAAGTGTGGTGAGAATCAGGGCTCTCTGTGCTGCAGGAGCAGTGTCAGACAGAAGTGCCCCTCTGCTTCTCCTGACTGTCACCTTGAGCTCTGTGCCACATCAGCTCTTGAGCTGGCCCAGAGCTGCCTTGGGGGACAGGTGAGCAAACTCTGGACAGATGTGGAAACCCAAGCTTGACTCCCCCCTGTTGAAGTGAGCCTTCCTTCAGTGGGGATGTGATGGACTACTGAGAACAGGACTGTCCAAGGCAAGGCTTTGGACTGTCCAAGGCAAGGCTTTCCTTCCTGGCAGGTGCCCAGCATGTCCCCAGATGAGTCACAGCAGTGCCAGCAGGGTACAGTAACACTCAGCATCCACACAGGCTCCTCTTCTTCCCTGCAGCAGATTTGGCTGTGTCTTTGCCAAGTCAAAGAAAGCTTTGGAAACACTAGGGAGCAGCTCCTGGTCATTCAGACTCAGCCACATCATGATCCTCACGCTTTGCTCCTCCAGAGAAGTCAGACTTTTCATTTCACCAGTCACTTTGTGTGCTACACTGGCTTGCTCTCACATTTTCTGTTCCAGCCATCCAAATATCCCCTTTCCTCCATCTAGTAATGACAGACAGTGCAGGTTTAGCATTGCCCAGTTACCCAGCAGTCTTGTCACTCTTCTGATGTCTCCCTTGCCAGGATGAAGGCAGTCCCTGCTGAAAGGGATGGGATTGTTTACTGTGCTGTGCAGTTAATCAAGTGGCTCTGCCCTCCAACAGAACAACAGCATCTCCCTCTGCTTTCCCAGGATCCAGGCACTGAGAATTGCAGGCAGAAGGGAGGTGGTTGAGAAGGAAAATGTGACCCTGAACAAATAATTTGCAAGGGTAGAAATTCTCTCCTTCTGCCTCATTAAACCTCACCCATGATTTGCCTCCCTTAAACACAAGAACACAGAATTGCCATTTGAGAAGAGAGCAATGGCCCATCCAACGCATCCTCATAACCTGGCCCGCACTGAATGCTTCAGGAAGGAATGAGAAACCCCATAACACATCTAATTGGACAATAACACACCTCAGGGGGAGATTTCTGACTGACTTCAGCCACTGATCAGGCCGTTATCTGAAATATCACAACAGACACCCCCTGTAATTTTTCACTGCAGCTGCTGTGTTGCTGCAGCTGCTGCTCCTCACTGTGGAAATTGCTGTGCTGCTGCTGTCAGTTGGACAGAGCAGGTTTCCTCCTGTGCACTCGTGCTTTAAAAACAGCCACCTCGTGTCACATCAGGTTTCTCTCCTGGTTCCTCTTATGTGCTTTGTTAGAATATGAAATTTGGGGCTAAAATTTTATGCCAATGATGCTCCGAGTTGTTTGTTGCCTTCTGAATTCTTACAAAAAGCAGAAAAAGACCACTCTTGATTGAGAGAGAGAGAATAAAAAGGAAAATAAACAGATAAATGAAAACAAAAATAAAGAAATGCAAAACTCCTCACATATACTGCTAAAAGAAAAGACAAAATTAAATACTTATACAGTATATGGTCAAACGTTTGCAGGCTTTTGATGTGACTTAGGATGAAATTCTTGCAACTAAATTCTTCTGTAAGTATGAGACATATTAGAACTATTAGAAATATTTAATATATGTCATAAACAAATGAAGAGTCCTTCTGGGACGTCAGCTCAGCCTCACCTTGTATCCAGGAGTTCTAAAAATGGACATTAGTTCTCATATGTTTTGAACTTTCAGTGGTTTCCCTCACATTGTTTAAACCTTCCAGAGTTGTAAAACACTGGTGGTGATGGAAAACAGTGAAAACAGCTAAAGCAGATCTGTATGGGGTTAAACCAACTGCAGAGATGCACAAAACCACTCAAGAAAGGGCTGTGGCTGCAGCACAGGGACCCTGATTTGTCTTGCCCTGCAAGTGCTAAAGATCTGCCACCTCCCCTGAAAACACAGCCTGGGTACTTTGGCAGTGTCTGTGTCTCCATCTACAGCAGCACTTGTATGCAGAGGCACAGGAGAACCTGCAGTATCAGTTCTGTGAACACATTTAGGGTCTAAATTAAATTCCATCCCTTGAAACATTAGTATTATTTTAAATCCACTTTTTTTTCATGACCTACACCAGAAAAAGATCAAGGGGATGAGCTAAACCCAAGACTTCAAAATTCTTTAATAGACTAGATATCAAGCATTGACATTTTAGACTTCCAAATTCCAAAAATCCAATGTTTAAACATGAAAATAAAGTAGAATTTTGGGCAACAGACCTAATTACATTCAGGAAAAGCATGAAGTCTTGCATTTATGTCTAGCAGTGTCTCCTGTATCATCATCTTTGCAGTCTGGAGTTCGAGAATGAAAACTCTCTAAAATGTGTCCACTTAAAGGTCATACCCTGGGTTTGAGGCTGAATTAAATGCTATCATGTTTGGGGAGTCTTCAAAATCATTGTTGCCCTTGAGGAAATAATTTTTTTAAACTACTTTTAATCCCTTTACTGTTTTATTGGCAACTACTTATAATCTCCTGCCTTGTCTTAGTGTACAAAATTACAGGGAATCCACTTGCAAACACAATTTGGGATAACCTGCGGGATCTTTTCTGATTGCCATCTTTTTTTTTCTGTGGAACTTCACACATTTTTTCAGGTTTAAATTAGTCCAGATGGAGCCTTGTCCCTCTGCAACACCCTCTGGCAGCCTGACCTGGCTGGAGTGGACACTGCTCCCATCCAGCTCCCAGCTGAGTGCCTGGATGTGGTCCAGGCAGCACAGGAGAGAGAGCTGCCAGCTGACACACCCCAGAGGATGAGACTTTCCTCAGTTCCAGGAGAGTATGAGGCAAAACAACTCATGTCAGTAGTGTTGGAAACAATATAACTTTTAAATTTTGATTTTGTCTCTTTAGTTGGGCTTGACTTAACTTTACCTCGGGAAAAGAATTTTCTTTAGGGTTTTTTTGAAGTGATGTAGCAACACTGAGGAGATGGGCTGAACATCCCGACAGACTGGGAGGAGCACAAAGATACCTGGAGAGATAAAGGGCCACCGATGGAACCTCAACAGGACATCAACAGAACATCCATGGAACATCCATGATAGATCCACAGAACATCAATGGAACATCAATGGAGCATCCACAGGACATCTGCAGAACATCAATGGGACATCCACAGAACATCAACGGAACGTCCATGGAACATCAGCAGAACATGAATGGAACATCCATGGGACATCAATGGAGCATCCATGGGACATCAATGGAGCATCCATGGGACATCAACGGAACATCAACGGAATATCCATGAAATGTCAATGGAATATCCATGGAACATCAACGGAATGTCAACGGAACATCAGTGGAATATCAATGAAACATCAGTGGAATATCAACGGGACATCCATGGAACATCAATGGGACATCCATGGGACATCTGCAGAACAACCACGGAACATCAATGGAACATCAACAGCATGTCAGTGGAATATCCACGGGATGTCAATGGAACATCCACGGGATATATCAATGGAACATCCATGGAAGGCCAACAGAACATCAACAGGACATCAACAGAACATCCATGGAGTGTCAATGGAACGTCAACGGAATATCAATGGAACACGAACAGAACATCAATGCAACATCCACGGGACATCTGCAGGACATCAACAGAACATCAGTGGCTATCTAGGAACATCTCCCTCTGGCAGAGTTGGAGAAACCTGGTCTGGAAAGGAAAATCAAGGAACAAAGCTCTAATTAACATCAGAGTGAGGAGATTGGGATCCAGTGGGAAACTGAACCCTGGGGGCTGCTCAGCTCTGCCCCAATGAACTCTCAAACAGTGCATGTCTGTGGGTTTGAACTGTATAAAACTTAGGGGAAATTCCTGCTAAAGGATGTGTGTTTGGAATGTTTTCCTTGGCACATCCTGGCCAGTAACTAAAGTAATGCCTGATTCTCTATCACTTCAAATACAGTGATGGAGAGTTTTTATTTTCTTCCCTCTTTTCAGCGTCAGTAGTACCAGAACACCTGGCATCCCCGTGTTCCCTGCAAGGTCCAGCCTGTTTAACTGCAGGATTTGCTGGCAGAGCTCACACAGTGCAGAGATCAATTGGCCCAGGAAACCTGTGCTCTGACAAACACTCACTGCATTTCCTACTCACTGCTGAGGGTGCTGCTGCTGCTGCTCAGTCTCTGAACTAACCTAGGCTGCGAATTTCCCGTGGCCTTGGGGACAAGCGGCATTGCAGCAGTGGCATTCAAGAACTTAGCCAGTTCTTTGTCCAGAATAGAGTCCAGGCTATTAAAAGCAGTCCTGTCCTCCAAATTAGGCAAGAGTTTGGGGCTAGAATGACCTCGACCTTATATTTACAAGTGTTACTTCAAATCATGCATTCAGATCAGTTTACCAGGATTAAAAAATAATTGCACCCTGGTATTTATGATTTCTTACACACCCCCTACTCTATCCATCAGCACTTAGGATCCAAGCCACCTTTTGCCTTTTCTTCCCTGCCCTAGAAGCTGTATCAGGACCAAAAAGGCACAAAGAAAATTATGTTGGGACGCTGTTGCCTTCTATCAACACCAAACCCTCAGGAATGAGCATCACTTACACTCTTACTCCCTGCCAGCTCCTCTGCTTATGCAACTGCTCAGCTGGAGCTGCATCAGTAACTCAATGCCCCCATTGAGCAACAAAAAAACCCCAGGGCACATCTCAGTGTTTGGTCAGGCAAGTGTGTCATTTCTGAGGTGTGAGAGCTGAGAGGGACAGCAGTAGTAATCTGCTCTGACATCCTTTATTACAGCAAAAGATCGGGCAGACATCGCCCTTTACTTGGACATTGTTGCCCTGAGCAACTTCTGCTTGAGCTAGAACAGACTGCCAGAAATTGCTTCTTTTTAAAGGCATGGCCAAAGCCTCTAAAACACTGTTGGTGGCAATTGGAGTTTGTTTAGTGGTTGCTGAGATTAACTAGAAGCATGTTAAGGTTTGTATATACATATGTGAGTAGGCATTTGTATATTTTTCTCTCAAATGCTAATGTTTCTCAGGTAGGAAATAATCTGAGCAGGCAAGTCTGTATTCCCTCACTGGAGCTCATTGAGACTCCAGGGGCTTGGAGAATCCAGCTCCTCACAGATTCCTTCATTCTAAGTAACTTTTAAATAAAGGATTTCTTTTGGAATTGCTGATCCATTTCCCATCACAACAGCACAGGAAAACATTTAAAAAGCTGCTGTTCCTCAGAGATTTCTGTTGTGCAAGGCATTACTATCTCAAGTGAGTTGGTCAAAGAAACATATTGATATGATTCTTTTTCTTTTGATTTTTTTTCTTCTCTCAAATAGCATTTTACACACTTTTCCCACTATTTTTACATATTAAAATAAATAACACCAGCAAAAAGAATCCCATTTTCATTTTGCAGGACTGGCTAGAGACTAACTTGGCAAATCAGTCTGAACATGGTAATGGTGAGATTATATTCAGTGTCACTACAAAATGGCAACAATGAAATATTTAGCTTGCATGCAGAATTTCATAGGCAACAAAAGCTCCTCAACGCTATGGAGATACTACATCCCTCTTGATTTCAATGAGATTTGTTGTCAGAGTAATTTTTGGGCACTGAACATGAGCAGCCCAGGAGATTGCATGACTTCTAGCAGGATTTGTTCCTCTCAATTAGGCATTTTTAAAAGTAATTCCATGTTTCATCCTCCAGAAATGTGGCACATGTGACCTACTTCAATGCTGAGGAGCAAAGGAGTGTTTCCATTTTTGAAGTACCAGATTAGAGACTCCAGACCTGCAGCAGGGCTCTGGTGTTGCAGATAACCCAGTGCTCACCCTCTTGGCACTGGATTTACCTGAAAGGCCATTTCTAATCCAGGGCCATTTGCCACTGGGCAGTGGAAAGGCAATTTTGATCTGCAACACCCTAATCACCTCCTGGCTGCTTTCACTCCCACCCTCAGCTTCTTCTCACAGGACAGGAAAATTTTGAATAACTGTCAGAATCTACTGATTCTTCACTTTTAGTGTTTCTTTATGAAGTTTAAAATATTTTTGAAAATTTTGGAAGCCTTAAAGCAAGTTCTCATGCACTTCCCAGCTCCCTGTTGGGCTGTGTCTCAGCACTCACTGTGGCTCTCACTGATGTTTCTGTAGCTGAATTCTCTCACTTCTCTTTCACTTGTCCTTAGGCTCCTACCCTCTTCTTAAATAGCAAAATTCCCATTTTGCAGGGAAGGATCTGAGTCATGGAATAGCAAGAGGATATTCTGAAAATCTGCTCAAGGCAGGGGATTCAGCTCCCTATTCCTGAGATCTAAGCAATGGGGCTGAATTAATCCAAAAATGAGGAGCAGATCTGGGCACTGAGAGAAAACCAAAGCTCTTCTGGCTGGTGGGGAGACACACAGGGTTTGTTTGACTTGGCATCAGAGACTGCCAGGGAGCCATTAATGTCCTGGAGATCCCAGGAAAGGACATCCCACCCCACATTAGCAACAGCAGATGGTCTTGAAAATACTTTCCTGAGCTGCACAAATGAAAGAAAGGAGCCAGAGGCCACTGTACCCTCAGAATCATTTTCATTAACTTCACAACCTGTGAAAGCTGGATATTGGAGTGGAGAATGCTGATTTGTTGGGCTGACAAAAAGTCTGTTAAAAAAATCTGTAAAAATTTGTAATAAAAAGAAAACACAATATTCCTAATATCTGGAAATATTTGATCACGGTCACTTCATAGGATGAAGTCACACTCAAACATTTAGACAGCTGCACCAATCTGTATTTCTTTTATACATAAAAGAAGTTTATGACAAGGCCATATATCTTTATGTAAAAGAGAGTGAGAATTGATGATCTCATTCAAGTTTCAAGCTAATAGCTTGAATTAATAGTTGGCCTTATGAATATCTATTGATCAGCATTTTTTTTCAGAACTAAAATTAACCTAAAATACTGTTACTGTTATAGTTATGTCTTATGGATATTTGTGTTTCAGGACAGCACTGTAACTCAGTTATTGCTTGCTGGATTAAAGCAGGAATTCATTCTGCTCTTTGTGTATTCACTGCTACCCTCCTGCTCCAGACCTATCACAGCCATGCCTTTTTTATTTAATTAGCAATTCTTCATGGCCCCACAGCACTGGGCATTGCACACATGGATAGCAAATCACCCAAGAAGGCTTTCTAAAATAAAATCAATTCTAAAATCTCACCCCTACCCTTCATTTCTTCCTATCTTATTTTCTATGAAGCTTGTCTTGGATTTGACAAAATCTGCTGAATACAGATGTTTTAATAAACAATTTTTTAATGTTTCATCTGAGATCTCCAACAAAATGTCAGAAGATGCCTGGTCAGCTTTTCTTGACACAATCTGTTGGGTGGGTGAGGCAGACTGAATTGCTGGCTTGTAGGAAAGTTGGATTCTTAATTTGATTTTTGTATCCTCGTATCCCTAGTTAAAATTCTGGATTTGGCTTGGTATTGTCACTTGTCTGGAATGGGCTCATCTCCACACAACAACATCTCAGCCTAGAGAGAAATCTGCAGCTCACTGGAGGCAGCATGCAATTCACTGTCAGGAAAGATGTAAGAAATAAACATGTGGTGTTTAATAATTAAAATATATGAATTCTTTCATAGAAACATATGAAAATAGCATGGATCCATAATGGCTATATGGGATGTCTTTTTGGAATGTTCCTCAAGGCACTGTGTTCAGCTGAACTTGGTCAAGGTGTGCACAGAGTTCTGCTGGCTGGCATAACAGAGTACACAGAATTTTAAGATTTACAGTGGAGCAGGAGGAAGCAGATCAACCTTCACTGACCTCCTCAGGAGTCAGCTTCCATTTCCAAATTATTTTTCTTAATGAGTGGAAAAGACAGGGATATCAACAACACGTGGCATCGAGGTGAGAATTTTATTTGCTCCTTCCTGGATCCCTTTGGTGTGGAGACCCAGGAGACCTCTGGAAGATCCACGTCCCTGGGCAGACACTCGGCCACCTGTGACACTCTGCTGTTGCCAGGGAGGAGAGCAGCCAGCTTCAGGACAACAAAAGCCTGCCTCCATCAATGAGGGGGCAGAGAAAGCTGCCTGAGGAACCCATTTCTCACTTGGGTTTGCAGTGCTGGCTTTGCCAGGGGGACAGTGATGAGTGGCAGGTTCGTGTCAGAGGGAAGAAATTCCAGGGGTAGCAGCCCTGCATGGCCCTCCTGGTGTCCTTCCTGCCTCACACACCACTTCTGCTGCTGAGTGGTTTTATGCCAGAGCTGGAGAATGGTTTGGGTTGGAAGGGACCTTGAGCACCACCTAATTCCAGCCCCTCTGCCATCCACCCACTGGATCAGGGCCCCATCCAGCCTGGCCT
This sequence comes from Notiomystis cincta, assembly GCA_013398075.1. Classification (NCBI taxonomy): domain Eukaryota; kingdom Metazoa; phylum Chordata; class Aves; order Passeriformes; family Notiomystidae; genus Notiomystis; species Notiomystis cincta. The sequence continues at coordinate 8,276 of VZRX01003961.1, read as the reverse complement.
TGGCTGTGTCAACACTGCTCAGCAGCCACTGAAAATCAGGGGCTTATCAACATTACTCTCACACTGAATCCAAAATGCAGCACTGTGCCAGCTGCTGGGAAGAGCAGAAAATTAACTTTATCCCAGCCAAACCCAGGTCAGGTCTGCTCTTAAACACTTGAGGTGGCAAATTATTCTGGAGAGGTTTGTACCTATGTGTGTGCAATAAATACATATGAATGCCATAATCATTTCTACATCAATTGTCCAATGCTTCCTGCATATACAGTACATCCAAAATCACTGACCTCTTGATTACTAGTAGAAAAAACCTCTTGAACAGGAAATAGTTAATAAATGTATCCAGAAAAATCCTGGTTGCAGTCAAACCTATGAATTACTTATGCAAATGCTGATAAAAAAAAGAAGTGAAGATACAACTTGACTCCTTGAATGTCTGCTTATATTTAAAGACACTAATTTTGAAACACTGAAATATTTCATTGATAAAGAGAGTGTTTGGACTTATTTTAACTTGAATAGCAGTTTCTATTAAGCCCTGAAAAAAATAACCATGTAGCACAAAAATAATCTGACTTAATGGAGGAATAAGATGAGCAACTCTAAAAGAGATTTCAGGACCACTTATCCCAAGGGCCACAAAAGGCAGAGTGAGCCCAGGAAGGGGGAAAAACTCAATAAGACCAGGGCAAAACACATTCTTGATCTGGGAATAAAGGCTTAATATTGAGGAAAAATACTTTTTTTTTTTTTTCTGCTCATCCATTGGGGGACAATACAAACACACAAACAAAATAAAAGAAAAAAAAGAAGAAGAAAAAGTTTTAAAAGGTTCATTTTATTTTGCACAGCATGGGAGTATTGAGAACCAGGGAAGCCTCACAGTGGGGACATATTTAGCTAAGGTAAAAATGAACTTTGCTGATCTCAAAATCACCTGAATATGCAAGATTTGGGCTGTTCTCCTCTGCTGGGGACAGGTCTCACAGCAGCTCCTACTCTCACAGTTTCTCACTTTCACATCCTCTGCACTCCACCAACAAAGGGGAGAAACCAAAGGAGGAAAGGCCAAAATGCAACAGAAAACAGCATTAATAAGAAATGACTCTTCAGTCCAGGACTCGTTCAACACTCATTATGACAAGATCACTGGGACCAACCCAGTCTGCTCTCAACAGAGATCATTTTACAAAGCACAGGAAAGGATCAAGTTATAGGTTTTATTTTCTTCAACAGGTTTCTCAAATCCTTTTGTAGTTTGAGATAACAACAGCTTCTTCTGCTAAATATGGTATTAATGGGACCAAGAATTCCTCATGGGAATTCCAAAGTAAATGGTGAGATATCCTAGGGTTTAAATTACATTTCTAATTCCTCCTATTCACTAATTTGCTTTGAGACAAATCCATGTCAGTGAATGCTTTGAGCTCCATTTCATAGTCAAGCAGCAGTGCCTTATCAGGCATTTTCTCACCCTTAAGTGCAGTTCTGATGCTTATTTGTGAGCTATTTCCCTACAGCATGACAAAACCCTGTTTAATAATGTTTTTGGTGTGAGGATGCAGCAGAGCCAGCGGTGGGGGTGTCCCAGGGCAGGCTGGGGGCATTCCCTATCCCAGGGAAAAAACTTCCAGAAAGAGATAAGTTCCATGTGAGTGAGTGGAACAAAACCACCTTTATCTGCAGGGTAGGAGCCTGATGAGGAAACCTTTGGAGCAGCAATGACTGAGGAGGGAGATGATGACCTGCAGGATTAGATGTTAGGGAGAAATCCTTCCCTGGTTTCCCAGAGAAGCTGTGGCTGCCCCTGGACCCCTGGAAGTGTCCAAGGCCAGGCTGGACAGGGCTTGGAGCAGCCTGGAATAGTGGAAAGTGTCCCAGCACAGGGCAGAGAATTGGAATGAGGTGGACTTTAAGGTCCTTTCCAACCCAAACCATTCCCTGATTCTCTGATTCCTGTTTGAGGAAAGATGGAACTATGTCTGCTGTGCCTCTTCTGGAAAGGTGAAGTGGGACTGGAAAGCTTGGAGAGCTCTGCCAAAACAGACACCCTTTTGCAGGATGTCCCCGAAGGTTTTGCTGTGACCATTCTTCACAGGTTTCCACCTCCAGCTCCCTTTGTGATAGGCTTAATTAGAGGCAGAGCTTTGTGATAGGCTTAATTAGAGGCAGAGCTTTTGGGTGCAGATCCAAGTGTAGCCCGAGGCAGAGTCACAGCTGGGAGCTGCCCCAGGCACTGGAGAATCTGCCCGGTGCCCTGGGGAATCCGCCTGCAGCTGCTGCTGCTGCCCTGAGACAGGAGCTGTAACAAGCTGGAAAGTGTTTTCCCAAGAGCTGCTCTGCTGAGAAGTCTCTGCCTTCAGCCCTCTGCTTCCCTGACAGCAGCAGGAGCAGAGCCCTGACCCCCTGAAGTTTTTCCCTCTTCCACTTCTCCGCTTTTCTGCTGTTTTCTCCCACTTTTCCCTTCTGGCATCAAGCCCAGACCACCAGGGAGCCTTCTCCTCTGCTGCACATCAATGTTACTCTGCCTCAAATGTCCAGACACTCTCATTAGTCCAATTCTGTTGTTTCTGTTTTAAGGAAGGAGGCTTTTTT
>VZRX01003958.1:7993-75448 GCA_013398075.1 Notiomystis cincta | reverse complement strand
TTTATTCCAGAAATTTTTATAATTATTTTTATAATTAAAAAATACTAAATATTTATTAGTATTTACAAGTCCAATATGTTGAAGACAGGAGTTCCCCATCACTACTCTTCCACAACTAATATACTTGTTTTTAAATTACATGCTTTTCAATACAAAACTTCCTTAAAGGGCTTTGTGCTGGAGCTTGGCTTATTAATATCTTGATAGGAATGCATGTAAATTACATTACTGGCTGCTCTGTTGTCAGTGTGCTGCTGGCTGAAAATTCGCTCTTATCATAGGTAGTTCTATGTTTCACCTCAGGTGACAAATACCAATCAAACCTAACCAACACTGCAAACTTAAAGCTTCATTTAGGGAATCCTGTGACATAATGCATGAGAGGAGGTCAGCTTGCAGGGTAGTTTGAGTTCTTCCATTACTCAGTGAACTTGGTGACAGGAAAATCCTCCTCTCAGAAAACAGAGTGCCTAATACTTTGTAAGGAGATTTACAAAGAGGTCTTTATCCACAGAGTTTTGCAAGGAGATTTATCCTCACATTTGAGGAAACACCTGCTGCAAGCCGGGCCAGTAATTAAGCAGGGAAACAACTGATTTTGGAAGAGTCTGAAGCCAAACATGAAGAAGGTGCCTGATTAGCAAAGTAGGTCACTCCTAGCTGCTGACTGTTCTCACTGCTGGGTGAGGGTTAAGGTCTACAGGTCACAGCAGCTGTGTCTGGAATTTTTGTTCTCCATGAACTGGCACCTCTGCTCTCCTGCCATCATACCTCACAGCTGTGTGGAATGTATAAATAAAGACTTTGCTTATTTTCACATGTCTGGTGTAGAAGTAAATGGATTTACTAGTAATGTCCTGAGCCATAAGACAGCCAGCTTTGAGTGACTTTTATATTCCAGTATTGACTGGCAGTCACAAACTGCAAATTAGTGTTCTTTCTATCAAAAAGAATTGGTAAATTGTTAATTACTTGAAAAATACTGTTATGAAAACATATGTTGATTGGGTGGGATTTTTGCTTGCTTTATTTTTAATTCAAATATACTGACAGTTTCTGATATTACCTGCAAAACACCCGATCTTGTGCCGGTTGTGTAAGGCAGTTCTATACAGCACGATGATACTGGCAGTTTGTCAACACCAGCTGGTTATGCTGTTTGTCACTCCTGTCTCTTGCAAGTGTCCTAGTAGTGTCATCTACAGAACTACTGGAGTTATTCCCAACACAAAAAGCATTTTCACATGTGTAGATACTTGAGTCTAGTTACTATGAGCTTCATCTGTCCAGCCTGAGGATAAATACCTCTCCTTCAAATGTAAATGTAATTAATTAGTAATTAATCAGCTAGCTCCACTCTGATGCTTCTGAGTTTCCATGCGTTTCTGTCAATTCTGTGTTTTCCTATTCCCTGATGTGCCAGAGAGAGCACAGCTTACTGTCTGATGCAAGTAAGAGCTCTCTTTGTCATTCGAGAAGAAACCAGGCTTTCCTTTGTCCCTGTCCAATAGCTTAAAGGCAATATTGGAAGCAATTTATGCACAGCACTTCCATGCTACTGAGCAATAAAGCCATTACTGTTAGGATAAAGCAGAATTCTTGGTAAAGAATTGAATGAAGTCCAGTGATATGAGTAAAGTGTGTAAAAGTAATTCTAGGGTTTAAAATCCCCATCAAAATGCAAATAGAATGAGCAGTGTCAATAGTGATTAAATAGCTGAAGAAAATCAAGTTACATTAGGGGATTTTTGAGAAATTATGGTAAATTGAAAGTGAGTAGTGCTTCTTGGGGAATAGGGCTTTTCAGGGACTGCAAACCTGGTACATTGCTGGAGCTGAATCCTAACTTCCTGTGTAGAAAAAGCCTTTAGTGATTTGGGCTGATAACATCTCTTAATACACTTAATAGTTGGTGTGGACACAAATGTGGGACTGAGGTTAAGACCAGGCAACACTTCCTTTTGCATGCTCACCCAGTGTAACTCCTGGCTTTGAAGTAATTAAAAAAGTTTGAGTACCCTTGCTGAGAAGACCATTAGGAAACCTTTGGTATAACTTTCAAGAATATTTTGTAGATGCAGAGGTAAGAAGCCATCTGTAGGATTTTGTGGGTTCCAGATGTCAGCTACCTTTGTAGCTATGAACTGTGGAAGTGGTAGCACAGAATTTACTGTTCCCAAAATACATGGCAGAAATCTTCCCAGTTGTCATAGCTAAATTCATTGCTAAATCTAATTCAGTACCCAAAAAATATCTTGCATTGCTTATGCTAATTTCTGCTGTAGACTGTTTGTATTTATGCATATACTCTCTGCATTGAGGCTGAAAAGACCTTGGGTGAATAAAAAGGTGCTTTATTATTGTGATAAGAGAATATTTTCTGGGCAGCGTGCCTCCGGCTGCTCTAAATTACTTGTTCTAGTGAAAGTATCATGTTCATGTTGTTTAAACCATAAAACAAATCATAACGATAGCTGGTTGCAAATAACAGAAACGTTCTGCAGTGCAGCTTGAACTGCCTGATTTGAAATGTTAATTCATTTTGCTTGTCCCTGTGATAATGCTGCTTTGAGTTCTGTAGCAATGGGTGTGGCAATCATGAATGCGGGAGATGTGGTCATTAAACAGAGCATCCCCATTTGTACCAGCGTGTCTCTTCCTTGGCCACATTTTCTTCCTCCTGTCTCCTCCCACCCCAGTTTCCTTACACATACTACCTGCAGTGCCTTTGAAGGCATCATCTTGTGATCACTTGAAGTCACAAGGCAACTCTCACGAGTGCTCTTGCTGAGCACAGGGTGTGTGAGGAGTTTGGGCTCTGACTCATGTGCTTTAAAGGCAGCTCTGACAGAATTTCTTTCCTCTCCCATGACTGTGCATGACCCAGGACAGCAAGAGGCCACTCACTGCTATTCCCCCTTCACCCCTGCAATGCCCCGCTGTTTGTGATCACACAAACTTGCCTTCATTGGTAGCTCAAACATGACCCCAAGTGTCTGTGAAAGCGAGTACTTGCTTTTGCTATGCTTGTCTGCCATAGGGGTGTTGGTAGATGGTGAAGAGGGGTAACATTATGCACCCTTGCAGCGAGAGTTGTCCACCACAGGCCACACCTCTGAGACAAGCATGGAGTTAGACCTGGCTGATGGTGCAGCCATGCTGCAGAGCAGCCCCAGGCAGTGCTGCTGCTGAGGCACATGATGTGGCAACGTGACTCTTCTGCTGGCTCAGCACAAAGGCCTGTGGAGCCTCATCTCCTGCAGCACCATTTTATAAAATGTTGCTTTCTAAATCCCCTGGCAGGGCGCTGGGAGCAGGGAAACCTGTGTCCTTTTCCTGGATATCTGAAGTTGAGATACATCAGTCTAGCACCATATGAAGATAAAACAATTCTAAGTTCATATGGCTCCAATTTCTGCAAAGAACATTCATGGTGGCAATTGATTGTGTGATTCCTGGACCCCCATAGCCTTTTAGCAGGGACCTGGCAGCATCCTTCTGCGTTGGCTTTTGGCTACATGATGCTGTCAACTCAGTCATCTTGAGTCATTTTTCTAGAACAGCACCCGGCTGTTAAGGGAGGAGAGCACCTAGTAAGTGCCTGCCAGTTGTGAAATAAGAAATATCTTAGTATGGAAAGGTCATAGAACTAAGGCTTTTAGAGAACAGTGGAGAAATGCTAAAGTCTTCATGTTCTGTTGCTGCCCTGTAACAGAAGCCAAATGAGTATTTGCTCAAGGAAATTTACTCATTGTCCCGTTTGTATCAGTAAATAGTACTTCTGTCAGCATCTTGTGAGTGATTAAGGCTGCATTTACAAATGGAAATCATATAACCTAAACCTGAGTTACACTTTCAATAAAACGCCATTTTCTGAACAAATTCAACACTGATATGATGTCAATGGTGCTTGCCTTTGCAGACAAGGCAGTGCCTGTGAGGGATTTCTGTTGAATTTCAGTACTGGTAACTTCTGGAAATGTGTATGTATATATATGTGTGTGTATATATATATGTGTGTGTGTGTGTGTGTGTGTGTATATGTGTATATTTATTTATTTATTTATTTATACTCTTTTCCTTGAAAGCTGAGAAAAGTTAAGGCTATGCATCTGGTGAAGGGATGCAATTGCACATTTATCACTCCTTCTTCCCACCCTTGAGGAATGTCAGCCAAAATGTGAATGTTACTTGGAAATTTGTGGAAAGGCTGGAATAACCGAAGTATGACTCCTGCTAAGAGCCATCATGGGCGTGGATGGGGAAATAAGCATAGCACTTCAGTAACAAGATCAGTTCTTGTCCTTTGCTATACTTCTATATTAGTTGGAGTTGAATTTCTTCCTGTGCAAGAAGCATATCTAGCCATGATTAGAACATGCCTTTTAGTGGAGTAGGAAGATGTGACTGGGGGGAAAGTTTATTCCAAGCTTGAAGGCAAATGTCTTGTCTTTTAGCATGCCTCTTGCAAGGTCTTGGGAGATGATTGCAGCTCTTTGCCTCAGAATAGAAAGATTTGGTTTTTTCCTATTATGCAGTGACTTGGAAGATGCTTGAACACTTCATAGTAACCCTGAAAATAAGCCTGAAACTAAAAGCAAACCAGCTCCCTAACATATTTTTCTTTCAGAGATGAGATATTCTGAGAATATTTCCTTCAAGCAGCTTAAAAAATGCTCCAAAGCTTTCTGAAGTTGACATTTCTACCAATTCACATTCCAAGAAGAATGTTTCCAACAAATGACATTTTCCCTCAATTTCATTTGTTATATACTAATGATGTCCCTGTGTCTGCAGGATTGTTTCCTGTGATAAACTATAGGCTTCTGCCTCTTTCATTCTTGTGACATAGGTGAGAGGAAAGATAACACACAACAATATGAGGAAGAGTATCTAGGAAAGTGTAACCAACAACTGGGGTCATGAAGGAAAAAGTGTCTTTGGTGACAGGGGTGATGCTAGGTTTCTAAATCAAAACTAGGACAACTTTTTCCTCTGTGAAAGTCAAATGTGCAATTTATGCTTATGTCCCCTAAGTGGGCAGAGTTTTAAAGTACATTTGAATCCAGCCTAATAAAGGCTGTGTGGTTTATTTTGGAAATAGTATTCTGTACAAAGTGATCCCACGTACTTTGAATTGTGTGCTTCATCCCAAAACCTTCGGAGGTCCAGTGTGTAAGCTGCTCAGTGGACCAGCTGGCAGTGTGTTGCGCCTGTACATCCCTGGGCAAGTTGCAACAGCATGAAGTTCAATGTAGGCCTGTCTACCTCTCTTTATAAGCAGGTTTGCTGCACTCCTTCCTTAGACTGATTTTGGAAAGCCTGAGGTAGCCAAGGTAAAGCTCTGCACTGCAGTCAGACAGACAGGGCTTGCTCACTTCATTCAACTCCCGTGGTGCTGTAGCACTGAGAGGTTGAATCCTTTGAAATTCTGAGGCCATAGTGAAAACTCCATGTGCCTGAGCATGCAAGTGCCTGCTTCTGAGCTCTTCACATTGAAGTAAACTGCAGCTTTCACTGTCTAGTCATGTTTTATCCTTCCTGAGCAATATCTTTCTAGAACTTCATAAATCATCTCATAAAAGCAGGAACTTAATACTAAGAAACCAATCCAAAGAATATTTTTCCTTTTGTAGCTGAGCAATAGACTGATACGGCAATATATTTTAAAATCCTCAAAAGATCAGCTGTTTTACACCACTTATGTTTCTGAATCATGGACAGTTTGTGTTGATTGCAGTGCTTAAGGCACTAACTTTTGCTGATGAAACTATGTAGTGTATAGTGCTGTTGCAACCTGAGGTTAACATAAATCATAAGCAGTGTTTATTTTGTTTTAAAAAAATCAATAAGCAAAAAGGCAGTGCTGCCTTGGGATTTTTTCCCCCATCCCTTGCCCCCAAACAAGAAACCATGTTTTAAAAATGTGTGAAATGAAAATGTACTATTTTGGCAGAAGCTGGCAGCAATGTCTAAACATCAGAAGCAGTAGAGGAGAAAAGTTGATAGGGAGCAAACTTGTAACTACAGGCCAGGGATGAGACCCACAATGGCAATGTCGTGTTCTGTGAGGCTTTTTCCCCTGAAGTAGAGTTCAAAAGCAAGAACTGATTTCTTGATGGTACAAAGCTTCCTGTTAGATGACTGGCCTAGCAAATACTTCAAAGTCTTTTTGACATAAAGATTGACTATTAACTTATGTGAAGGAAGGCTTCACTTTGTAGTATAAAGATCCTGTAAAACTGTTCATGTGCCATCTGCTGAGGGAATTTGGACTAGTAGGGTTGCTGTTCATTTTATCTACTTGACAGTGGGCATTAGAACAGTGAAAAGGATAGAAACAGTAACATTTAACTTGCATGAGCCTCTGAGACAGAAGAGAACAGGACATCTTTTATTTCATTTGAGGATATTAAAACAGGATAAAAGTCACAAGTATTTCCATGTTGGCTTTTACCTCAAACTGCAGGAGTTTCTCAAACAAAAATTGTTCTACACAGTCTAATAACTGCATTCTAACCTAAGGGACCTGTATATGAAAGAGAAATTATCTTCCTGGTGCTGTGAAGCTTAATTAATTTTTTGAAGATTATTTAGGGATCTTTTTGATGAAGTCTCACAGGTGATAAAATACTAACCTTTTTTTTGGTCTTGTTTTTGCTTGTAAAACCTGTTCATTATTTTGAGTCTTCAAACATGAGATTTGTACTAAGACCAGAAATGAGGCTACAAATTAAGGAGTGCTTTAACCAGAATTACTTAAAAAAAGATTTCCTGAAGTTTTATAGATAATGATGTTCTCCCAGCCCCAATTAAGAACTTTTTTGTATTTCTTGTCCAAGGAAATACATGTTTATGAATATGTGCAAAGGTGTTTACTTAAGATATGAGGAGCCAAAGACAAAGTTAAATCTGAAGTACTTTTAGTATTTTTTTAAGTTGAGCAAACAACCAAACTCTGCAAGCTGATTTTACTTTCCACTTTTTAAATAATTTTTATCTTCTCCTTGCATTGTTTTAACTGGAGAAATAAGACATCAGTAAAATTTTAAGCAAAAACACTCACAGGATTTGCTTTAAAAATAATTTGGCTTCGGAAGCAGTGGAGTTTCAGACAGAAACATGGGAGCAGGCTGTGCAAGTATGCATAACTTATGTGAAATGTAGCTGTTCTTTAGGATTGACCTCCTTGAGTTTGAGGCCAACATTCTTCTATTCCAAATGGTAATTTCTTCCTTCTTTAGGTGGAAGGAACCAGGACCTTTTCCATTAACTTCACAGAGGCTTCTGTGACAGAGTGGATATTTAATGGAAAGGGAAGGGAGCAAGCAAGAAAGAAAAAGACCTAAAACACGTCTGAATAAAAAGGGGTCATCTACACATTGAGATATCATCTCATTATGCTTCTTGTTGCCCATAAAAAGAGGCACGGTTGCATAACACAGTCCCTTTCCCTGTAGATATCTACAGATAAATGACAAATGCCACCTTTGTAACAAAGCAGCCCTTCAGAAGGAAGTCTGCAATGCACACTCAAGCCCTGCAGATTTAACAGTCTGGTGTGCATCTGGAAAAACCTCTTTTGATCTGTTGCACAGTTTAATGACAGTAGAAATGCCTGAGCTGGGAGAGGGAAAGCAATGTGTAGTGAGGTAAACTGCAGGAGGCACGGTGTGCTCTGTTACGATTTTGCTCATGCTGGTGACCAGAAGCTTAAACTTACTGTGTAAGATGGAATCAGGAAGGATCCTTTCCTCACTAAGTTTCAGTAATTCAGTGTCCAAGGAAGAGATCCAGCAAGGGAAGTGATAAGACCACAGCAGCTCTCTATTCAGCATCATACCTGAACTGATAAACTAAGTATGAAGGTTTTGGAGAAGCCTGAGGGCAGGAAGATGTGCTAGTCAGGCAGTATACAAGGTAGATTTGAACAACGGAATTTGCTGTTGGCGTAGAAGGAGATGAGGCTATAGGAGATAAGGAGGTGGAGAGATTTTAACTATGTCTGAAGAATTGAGGTCGGGGGAAAAAAGCAAAGAATAGTATGTGACAGGAAGAGAGAAGTGGGGGGGAAGAAATTAAGAGAAGTAGGTTACATGTAACAGTTTCACAGGGATTTCTGTAAGAACTTTTAATTTAATTTTCTGCTTTCCAGTGGTACACCTGTTGGCCTAGCTGTTGACTCAGAAAAATTAGGTGCATATAGGAAGGGGAATATGCATAAGTTCTGTCTAATTATTGTCTGTGGAGTGTGCTTGCTTCATTAGCACAAGGACCTCTTCCACTAAGTTGCCAAGCATGAAGGGCTGGCAGGAGGAATATTGACTCCTGTTTTACCCCAGTGTTGGGTGGGGAGGCTCTGCTAACACCTGAAGTGTGCTTTGGAACAAGCCAACTACCTTGTATATCTCACTTTTAGCCAAACATTTAATTCTGTATGAATTTACTTAACGTTTTTTTTTCTTCTCTTCCAGTTACTGTTTCTTCAACTGCAGAAAAAGGTAATTTTTAAAAGTTTTTATGAAGATGTGAATAGCTGCTTTGCATGAAAATCCTAAGGGATGTAGAGTTTAAATGTACTCCTTTATGTGTGAGCTCTGTGTAGTAAGTAGATTAGTGCTAAGAACCAAGATAAATATTGTACAGTTGAGTCTGGTTTGTTTCTAATACCACAAATTTGGGATGATGACAAGACCTGTGATTAATGCAAGTAATACAGCTATGATTTAAGTTTGTAATTATTTTTAAATGGGTACCTACTGAGAACAGAAAGAGGAGAGAAGGAACTGCAGCAGATCCACAATTCCATTTTCTGTTTAGGCCTGTGACCTGAAAGCCTTCTGGAAGAGATTGAATTATTGTTGTACTGCTTATTATTTTCCAAACAGCTTACTAAATTCCTCAGAACTCCATTCTTAAGGAGTAGTTAGAATTGTGCAAAACACAACCATTTCAAAAGTGTCTTCACATTATAATTTTAAATTTCCAGGTGAAGTGTTTGAGGCCTTGTTTTGAGAAATTTTAATCTTCATATTTGCTTTAGCAAGTATATGCCACAGTGGGTAGTAGTACACGGTGACAGAGATACAAACTAACCAAAAAAAAATTATAGCATATTGCCAAGATATTTGTTTGGGAGTTCATTCCAGCTTATGGGGGAACATTAAGCACATATTTGCATTTTAACTAAGCACTGAGGGCTGTTTCAGACTGTTTCACGTAAAAGCTCTCATATCTTAAATATTTTGCAAAAGAGCACAGAACTGGAAGCTAATCTAGCAGTTTTCTTCCTGGTGACCATGTACCAGAACATTGTAAAAAGAAGGAATCTTGATGGAATTCATTGTTTTTCAACTCCTAATGGAGAGCTGAAAGAGTAGGAAGATCTTCAAAATAAACTGTAAGCCGTTCAAGATGTGAGCTTGTGTTACGCTGGATTTTTTCATCCCATTTTCCAGCTGGGCTTTACATAGACTTCTCAAAATTTTGCAGGTTGCTGCTGTACTTGCTGTTGACCTGTAGATGAATAAGTTTTACTTTCTAATTTCTTCTGGAAGGGCAAGATCCATGAGTTAAAGAAGTCTGGCAGAGCAACGTTTGTGTCACATAGTCAGATCTCTGTTTGAAATGCAGTGCCTATCTGACTGAAACAGGTTCTTCTAACTCTACCAGAGAAGAAAAATGTGAGATGAATTAACGATAGTGACAATATCTTGGAACTTGTTAGGCTCTTAATAGCCACCTGCATGCTGCTTGCCCCTCCCATTCTGAATCATGTCATAGCCATCCTATATGCATGAATTTATCAACCATGAAGGTTGATTCTAAAATGAGATGTGAAGTCTTTTGTCATTTGAAAGGAAAGCTGGCATAAGTTTTCTCAAGTTCTTAAAAGTCAGCTCACAATAGCCAGGAATCAACATCAGAAGAGTCAAAAGACCAAAGTACCAAAGACATTGCTATGTAAATCAATAATGTGCATCTTAGCAAGTGTATTTTGCTCCATATTTCAGTGTAATGAGTACTGCAGTGAATTGAGTTGAACATAATGACAGGTTTTGATTACATTAGTGACAATTTCTTCACCCCATGAAGGCTCCTTTTTTCTTTCTAATTTTATATTCTTGTATAGTTTTGTATCTATTAAGATAAGGGAATAAAGTCAACTCTGAATCTCTGTTAACAGTGTAATATACTACTGTTATGTATTATTGCCTCTCTCTGTAATCTGACTCTGTCTTGGAAGTAGTATTAAGAATGATTCAGAAAAGAATGTTAAGGGCAAATCTTAGGAGGGCTTAGCATATTTTAGGAGGATTCTGAAAACATGTCTTAAGACATCGCCTTGAGACCATAAATTATGGCATAGTATGCGTCAGTGCCTTTAAAGAGAACTGACTTCACTTCGTCGCAGATTGCACCAAGAATCCTGGATTGCCTTAGTTTAGCCAGGACTTCCTTGTGACTCTGAGTCTGGCTGAACTGCAGATACTGGGGTTTGAGGTTTTTGTTGTATTTTCCATCTAGCTTGTAGTTACAAGAAAATGAGCTGACTAGGAATGAATCCGGTTTACATTCGTACTGGAAACAGGATGCAAGATGCTACAGGGAGTAGTCTGTAGAGGAGCTACTGATACCCAAAGTGGTGGGTAGATGGACTGCTAAAGTGAAGCTGTCAAAAATGGCTTCTTCCCTCCCTCTCATTTCCTGAGGAGTACTGACAGGACAGTTATGTGTAATCACAGCAGGAATGGCAGCATGGGAGTAGGAAAAGAAGCACGAATTTATTCAGAGTGAAGCCAGTGTGGACTGCCAATTGCAGGGTCTTTCCCTGGGTGATGCCCATCACTGACTACTGAGTACTGGCCTTTGGCTTTCAATGACGGTTACAGATTGCAAGATCTCAGTTACATCAAGAGTACAAGAGCACTTTAATAGCTGCCTTTATCTAATAAATACTGGTAGCACTGGCACAGATATGTACCTTTGACGCAGCCGGCCCTGTTCCCTGTTATTCTGTGCAGTTTAGGGGCATTTACAGCCTATGACAAAGCTTTGAGGTTCTGCTGTTTGACGCATTGTGTGTGCACCAGAAATAATCCTTCAAAAGAATCTGAATTCTGAGATGATTTTTATGGACAGAGTGGAGCTGTTTACTGTGTAAGTTAGTTTTGCTGTGCCTTGCCCTCCCCTGTATCTCATTTCCTCTTTCCTTCTATTCAGTTTCTCTCACCCTCTTCTCCATCAAAGTTCAGATCCATGCCACTGATTCCACTCCAGTTTTATGTCTTTTTATCTTCTCTTCCAAACCCTCTTCTTATGCTTTAATTACTTAACCACATTGTGTTTGAATGTACAGTATGTTTTTAATAACAGACAACTTCTAATTATGCAGTGCCTACTACAGTAATACACAAATTCTTTCCGATGATAGCTTTAAAAAGGGTTTTGTTTCTGGCATTTTCAGTTAGCTCCGCAGCTGAAAATTTGCCAAGTCTGCCTCTAAGGTTGGAGAAATCAGAGGCAAAGATGAAAAGCATAATTCTCTGAAGAAAGCTCAAATGCAGTTTGTTTGTTTTCATTGCAATAAACAGTGAAAATATTGAAAGATGATAAATTAAAGCCATGTCTTCTGTGACTGTGCACAAGCATTTTCTGAGCTGTTGGAGGTTCCCAAAGTTTTGGGCCTTTTTTGCCATCCATGAAGTACATCATACAGCTGCTTCTTAAAGGACTCTATAGGTACAAAAAAGTAGGTCAAATTTCCTACTTAATTGCAAGTGAAGATAATATAAATTAAGATAATATAAATATTCAATATGACTTCTCTAAGACTTGCTGTTCTGGCACAACTGATCTGTTTTTCCTCTTGACCAGTGATAAAAGAAACCATTAGAGGAAAAAAGATTGGAAGGAGCTTCCTGGGTCAGAAGGTCTGGATTTCTGGTCTTTAAGAGAGTGATATTGTACAGGCTTATTAGTAAATTGTTTGAGCTCCCTCCTAAAGCCAGCTACATTTTGTTGCTACTGTGACTGTAGTAGGACTTTTCCAGCTTGTATTTCTCAGATGATTTGAAAGAAGATAATAGAAAATCTTTAACTCACATCTGGCATGACCGGAGTACAGTACTCTCCAAACCCCTGTTTGGGGATTTTAACTGTCATTGATTACCAGTGCTTTCTGTAATGCCACAATGCTTCTATTAGTGTTTCTATTAGAAGTAGAAATTAAATTGAATTATGTAGGTCAGTAAGTAATCAATTACTTTGTGATAAGCTAGAACAGAATTACAGCATCATCTTTATCCAGAAAGGTTAGTCAATTATATGCCAGAAGTGAGGCTATGAGGTTGTATTCAGTTCTGGGGTTTGGGATTTTCATGTTCGGGATTTTTTTTGTTTGTTTCTTTGGGAGGAGAGGGGTGGTGGTGTGGTTTTGTTTCAGGGGGGCTTTTTTTGTGGTATATTTTGTTTGGTTGGTTTTTGGTGGGTGCGTTTTGTCAGTTTGTTTTTCCCTTCAAAATCTGTTCTGGAAAGTTCAGCAAGGCCAAGTGCAAGGTCCTGCACGTGAGTCAGAACAATCCCAAGCACAAGTACAGGCTGGGCAGAGAATGGATTGAGAAGCAGCCCTTGGGTGTTGCTTTGTGAGAAAACCCACGCAGTTCAGCAGCATGTGCTTGCAGCCCAGAGAGCCAGTGGTGTCCTGGGCTGCATCCAGAGCAGCGTGGGCAGCAGGGCCAGGGAGGGGATTCTGCCCCTCTGCTCTGCTGAGACCCCACCTGCAGTGCTGCATCAGCTCTGGGGGCCCAGCACAGGAGGGACAGGGACCTGCTGGAGCGAGTACAGAGGAGGCGACAAAGATGATCAGAGGAAGAGAGCACCTCTGCAGCTGAGAACAGGCTGAGGGAGCTGGGGCTTATCATCCTGGACAAGGCTCCAGGGAGACCTAATAGCACCTTCCAGTACCTGAAGGCGACTACAGGAGTGCTGGGGAAAGACATGTGACAAGGACATGGAGTGATAGGACAAGGGGAGAATTACTTCAAGCTGAAATAAGGCAGGTTCAAATTAGGTATTAGGAAGAAATTCTTTATTGTAGGAGTGGCGAGGCAGCAGCNACAAAGATGATCAGAGGAAGAGAGCACCTCTGCAGCTGAGAACAGGCTGAGGGAGCTGGGGCTTATCATCCTGGACAAGGCTCCAGGGAGACCTAATAGCACCTTCCAGTACCTGAAGGCGACTACAGGAGTGCTGGGGAAAGACATGTGACAAGGACATGGAGTGATAGGACAAGGGGAGAATTACTTCGAGCTGAAATAAGGCAGGTTCAAATTAGGTATTAGGAAGAAATTCTTTATTGTAGGAGTGGCGAGGCAGCAGCAAAGGTTGCCCAGAGAAGTTGTGGATGTTCCATCCCTGGAAGAGTTCAAGGTCATTTTGTGAATCTATGATAAAAACATTATTTCCTTGATGAAAAGTAGCTAGGCACATTTGGGGAGTGAGGGTGGGTGTTTATTTCATTTTTTTAAGTGAACAGGCTAGAGTGCTAAGTGTAGTTGTTTAGCCCTCCTTAAAGATCGGGGGTTTATTTCTTGTTCTTTTTAGCTATATTCACCAAATTCTTATTTGTATTTTATTGCAGTTGTCTACCTGGTGGTTTTTCATCTGTCATTTATCATGTTTGTATGGTCCTATGGGAAGACAATTTTCACATCTCCTGCAACCCCCTCTAATGAGGTAAGTATAATGTTAGAAAAATGTCAATGCCTTTTTTATAAGTAGCTGAACTGTTTTCAGTGATGAAATTTGTTTGCAGTACTGCGTGATTCACCTTTCCCTTCTCATTATCTAAAATAGAACAGCATGACAGTGCATCATGAATGAAAATAATCAAGTTACTCTTAAAATACCATATGCTTTGTGTAATGACATTTCCTTATACGAAATGTGTGTTTAAATCATCACAGGTTTAGCAGTCTTGTACTACGCTATGAAGTAGCTTGCTTAAAACCTGAGATTTTTTAAACTGATAAATTAAATACAGTCACAACATTATTATATTTTTCTTTTAGGCAGTTTTGACCATTGTTTGAGTAAGAAAGGGTAGTAATGCACTTATGACCTGCAGGACTGAACCCACTTATTAGTCAAGGGTTAAGGTTTAGGAACATTGAGATGTGACTACATAAAGACACTTTTAAAAATAGCAAAAGAATGCGTGATAACTGTAAGATGTTTTGTTTTGAAAAAGAACCATACTGATTCCAATAAGCCTGAGATGGATTACCTTGTTTTCTATTTTGTCTAATGTGTGTGTATGTAAGGATTAAATACTGGCACTGAATTTAAAACACAGCCCTTCTCTGCCTTGTTTTTACAAAGCTTTTAGACTGCCTAAATTGTTTGAGGCGTTGGTTGCTCTGTGGGGGTTGAATTTTTATTCTGTTTTCAGCAAGACTGACATTCAGTGATAATGTCAACCTTAAACATTCTTGAGACGCGTTATTCCCATGCTTTGAAGAAAAAGCAAACACTGCTCTGTAGTGCTTAATTATGGCTGAGAGATCTGTATGTTAAAGATACGGAACATAAAGTGTTAAAAGCTAAACACTATTCTGCTGTTTAGCTAAGCAAAAAGTCTAAATGAAGCTGTTGAAGGGTCTGGAACACATGTCCTGTGAGGAGCAGCTGAGGGACCCCGGGGGTGTTTAGCCTGGAGAAAAGGAGGCTCAGGGAGGACCTTACAGGTCTCTGTAACTGCCTGAAAGGAGAGTGTAGCCCGATGGGGGTCGATCTCTGCTCTCAGGTAACAAGTGACAGGACAAGAGGAAATAGACTCGAGTTGCACCAGGGGAGGTCTAGATTGGATATCAGGAAAAATTTCTTCATTGAAAGGCTTGTCACAAGCACTGGAACAGGCTGCCCAGAGAAGTGGTTGTATCCACCATCCTGGAGGTTTTAAAACATGTATAGATGTGACATTTGGGGATGTGGTTGAATGGTGGACTTGACCATGTCAATCCAGCCCAGTTAATGGCTGGGCTTGATGACCTTAGATGTGTTTTCTGACCTAAATGATTCTATGATTCTATGAATTGCTGAACCTAAAAATTCAAAGGGACTTGTCTTCAGAGTAATTTGGTTTTACTTTTTCTGGGGTGGTTTGGCAGGAAAACTGTGAAGTTAAGCAGGTTAACTAATTAAAATGTGGTTGAAATTGTGTTATTCTAAGTTTTATAAAGCTATATGAACTAGAACTGGTCATAATGCTAATGCCTAGTAACTTTTACTGTCTGCTTGAATTCTTCATTAATAGTAAACTTACTCTGACAGTATTTTTCCTGTAGTTACAGTGATGATGTAGCAGGCTTTTTGTATTCAGCAAGTGAAAGGGTTGGCTTGGGCATATGGCATGTAATGAATTTTTTGTATATTAACTGTGGAGATAGATAAGATTTAATGAATTTTTCTTCTATAGCTAGCTTTAAACAGAAAAAAAGAGGACAAAAAACCTCTCCCACCATGACAACAAAAAAACCCACTCAAAAACATTTTAAAAAGAAAAAAAGCAACCAAATTAAAAACATAGCACCACTTTTTCTGTCGCTGGGCAAATCCCTTCTGTTCATGTACCAGTGAGTAATTTATGCTGATTATACTTAAAAACAAACATGACTTCAGAATCTCTCTATTGTGTGAGAGTGTAAATGTATATTTTTTAGTCATTCAAATTGGCTATTCTTGCAAAACAAATAGCATCCTGTGATCTTACTATTGAACTAAAAAAAAGATGCTGCAGCTGCTGTTGTTTTAGTGTAATCCCTGTCCTAAGAAAGAACAATCAGCATTATACAAGATCCAGAAAGAGGAAGGAACAAAGGGATTCTTTCTGTTTTCAGTAAGAACTGCTGGAACCTCATTGGGAATTCTGTTTGCTGTGTGGTAACAGACAACTTTTGATGTCTTTGAACATATCCTGCTATTGTCCTAAGAGACTGTGGACTCATAGCCCTATTAAGTTTTTAAATTAGAACAGAAATGTAGCTTTTTGGAAAACCAAAATCCTGTTCAGGATTTTTGGAGTAATATTATGATGTTACATGGACAAATTAAAAAAGTTTCAAATCTTGTTATTGGGTTCCTTTTCTGTCCACTAATGATTTGCCTTAAAATGTCATCTAGAGGGAGTACTCACGTTTCTTGCAACCTCTGTTTGATTGCAGGTCACAGAGACCTGGGTCATCTAGCAAACTCACAAGGGTACTAAGGATTAAGGTGTATTGCACCACTGTTTGCTGGAATGATGCTTCACATCTGTCTTAAACTTTTGATGTGAGTGTCTCCAGTTTTCATGCTTGAATAAATATCTGAGTGATTAAATTTAAATAATGAGGTCAAACTCTCGGTGATTGCTGAAATGTTAAAATTTAATTTTACTCTTTGCATAGATTAATTCTAGTGTCAGTTTATTTAAAAGGGAATTATTTAAATACATTTCATTTTTCACCCTTGAAGGGCAGGTAGGCTAAATAAAGGGGATGACACTATATGTGACAGGAGGCTTGATGCTGTGAGGCGTCTTGCTTGCATTCTGGGTTAGGAAATAGCACAGAGAAATTGCAGCAGTGCCTTACTGCTTCCTCCTTTCTGTAAATGGAGTCTTCATTGCTGCTTTCCAACTGACTAATCCAAAAGAGGAAACAGTACAGGGTGTGAGGAAAATCTATGTGAACTAATCATGCACAGGTTTTTGGTAGGAAAATACAGTCATAGTAAACCACACTAAGCTGGTTTTTGTTCCAGCAGCACACATAGCATTTTTCACTCTCTGCCATGAATGCTTTGTCTATGTGTGCTCATAAAGAGGGTTCTTGTAGTCCATGCAGGAAGCTCAGAATTTGAAAGTGCTTCAGAACAGAAAAATACCAAAGAAAATAGTCATTTCGTTCCCTACTGTACAGGACCTTGTCAGCACACTGGGTTTTGTGGGACTTACTGGTAAATACTGTTTCAGCAAACTAAGTGTTTCACAAATGAGTAAAAGCTCTCCAGGTTTTTCTGGTAAAGGCTTACCTTTCAGTGAGGTTTCAACAGGAGTGCCCGTCAGGTTTTACTCGGAATTGTAGCACCCTCTCAAACTGTACAGGCTTTGTTGAAGTTGCTTTCAATACAACTTAAGAATTTCGAGACTAGTGTTGACTACTTCTAAGTTAAAATTCCAGTTAAACTCTTCCAGCTTCTGTGCTGGAACCGTGAAGCCCACCACACCTTCCCCACTTACCTTTTTTTCCCTCCATCTGGTTTGTACCCCTCTCTATGTTAGAGAGGCAGTGGGATAAGAGAACTTCAGTGCCTTGTAGCACCAAAGGACTGTTGCACCTTCCTCTTGTTAACAGATTACTTAGTTTATGCTTATCAGGAATTAAAGGAAAGTTTGCACCTTAAAGCTCACCCTGAGTCGATGCGTTCCTTTGTGTTGAAGAGAAAATGCTATAGATAATGGAACAGAGATAAAGATTATTTTCTTGAGAATACATCCAGAAATATGGAGTTTTAAGGATCTCCTGTAATTCTTCTAGCATTCTTTTTTTGTTTACGTGGCACTTCTGGGTCAGTGGGTGGAGGCCAAAGGATTTTTTCCTTGGAAAACAAAGTAATAATTAATCTCTTCCCTCCTATCCTTTTCTCCATCCCTCCTAGTTCTGCTTGTCAAAAGTTGATAAAGAACAATATGAAAAAGAAGAGAGACCAGAATCCCAGCAGGAGATTTTGAGAAGAGCTGCTAAAGACTTGCCTATCTATACGACAACAGCATCGAGAGGTAAGATATAAAAATAATTCTATGCTTCTGAAGTTGCTAGTTTATTCATTTATTGCCAATGAATGAACAGTTTATTAGGCACATACTGCAAATGCCATGATGATTTGTTATTGTCCTGGTGTTTAATTCCCCTGAGAGAAACAGCAGGCCTTTTTCTGGGGATCTCAACATAAAGCCACTACATGAAATTTAAAAAAAAAAAAATCTCTTCTAGCAAGAAGAGAGATATAAGAGAGATGATAGCAGTTATTTCTAGCTGTGGCAATTGAAAATAGACACAGCAAAGAAATAGAGCTAAGATAGCTCAAAATAGGGAAATGCAAACGTGTTGCTCAATTTTATAATCACTTTTATCCGCATTTAAACTTTTCTTTTTTAGCTGTTTTGGTTCAACATGGAGAAACGTACTTAAGATCTTAACATACTTTTGCAATTTAAAAACAAATAAATGTTATTTCATTACCATCTCCAATTCAGTACAAATCTAGTTATGGATAATTCTGGATTTGCTTTTAATATATGTGGGCATTTTATTCCAATTTATAGATGAATGATCTGTGAAAGTGCTATGTTATCCATGTGTATATTCTTTTAAAATCTATAGCTTTTATATGTGCATATATCTTTTTCTCATTCTTGAAACTAGCAACCCTGTAGAGTTTCCAAAAACATAAACTACTTGGGATAACCTTTGCTGAAGTTTACTGTGATTTTTGCAAACAAAGTCTGGACACCTGGCTCTTTTGAATACAAGCCTTCCTTTACGAGAATCCTGGTCTTAAGTTCCTGGAGTGGTCTGGGAAGCTGTTGCCGGTTCTTATCAATTCAGTTTAGCTGTAGGTGTTGGCTTTCCTCCTGCTTTCAAACTGCCTATGCTGGTGTCTTATTTCCATTGGAAAAAACCTGAAGGTCTGTTTAAAAGTAACGAGGAAATATGAGGAAGCACTGATTTGCTGAACAGTCTGCTAGATCATTCTTTGGTGAAGTGGATAGAGAAAGGCAATGCAGAAGGTTGACTTGCTGAAAGTATGTAGTTTCACAATGAGATGCCTGTGAGACCCTGTGCAGAGGTGAAAGGGGGATCAGTGCCAAAGGATGAAGGATGGGAAGACTTGGGAGTCAAAGTATGAGTGAAAATGGACTCAGTAGAGTAGTAATAGATTCTTTTGAATACTTTCAAAAAATACTTATGTTACATTTCTTTAAAAAATCAAAACTACGTATCATATGAGATTAGGTGCATGACAGTCTGTGAGAACAGGTGTGGCAAGGGAGGGCAGGAAGCTCTTTAAGATTCAGTTCATGTAAAGGGAGAAAGCTTTCATAACATCAAATTAGTTCTACTGACCTGACCCTTGCACTTAAATACAGCAATCAGATACTGTGATCGATGCCAGCTGATCAAACCTGACCGCTGCCACCACTGTTCTGCCTGTGACGTGTAAGTGTCTGAATCTGGAATTACAGATTTTCTCTTTCCTTCATCACTTCAGTGTGTTCATGTCTTCAGTGGATTAGTTCCTTCCATTGGTGTAATATTATGGTGCAGCCCTACTGTCTAAAGTAGCAGAACTTCTTAGGAAATCTGCTTGTAGCTTTGTAAAACAAAGCTTATATTACAATGTAAATTAATTAAAAAGTAAAAAATCATAGACTGAAAGTAAAGAAAGGTAGGTCTGAGATACCAGCACCAGCAAATGCTTATTATTGAACTGTTTCATTGTCTTGTTTCTGTAGCTTTGAAACAAATGTCTTCTACTAATAATGCTAAAAATGTTTATCTCAAAAAATTGAAAGTAGAATCACATGCCTTTCACATTTCAAAGACATCACTGCTATTCCCTATTTTCATTGTGAATCATCAGAGGAGTCTGCACAGGCATTGAGGCTATGCGTGAGACTTCAGTAGGCTGAGCTTGAGGAAATCTCATTAACTGAAGAACCTAATACACATCTTTTGGCTAAAATGAAATTTGTCAGCAAATACAATGAATATCTCTGTGTCTGGAATGTTAGTATCTGTCTTTATGTTAAAACTGGATTAAAATGGCATGTGAACTATTCAAATTACCCTTCGTGCTGCTCTTTTCCTCAATTAGCTTTAAAAAAAGAAAAAGGCAAGTAGCAAACAAAAATTGCCCTAAGGTAGACTTAGTTGAAGTCAATGTCAGGCTAACATACCTTATCCACACAACTCTTTGAATTTGTTTTCTCTGTGTGCACATAAAACTAAGTGTGGCTTAATGAACTAGTACATGGTGTTTCTCAGTAATGCTCCCCATGCTAATTTAAGAAACTCATAACTCTTCTGAATCTCAATTGGTCCTTTTGGGTGAAAGAATTGCTCTTATATAGAAAATTGGAATGGTTGAGAAGGGCTAGAAGAAGATACAGTAGGGAAAAATACTTGAAAAAAACAATAAATAAAAAACACCACCCAAAATTGTAGAAGCTAAAGTTATGTGTCTTAGAAAGAAAACAAATTTTTTTGTCTTAACTTGCTGGAAATTCTCTCTTTCAGATGTGTATTAAAAATGGACCACCACTGTCCATGGTAAGTTTATTTTTAAAAGAATGAGTATAAGAATGATGAATTAGATGCTGCTTCAAAACTGCACTTTTGAAGTAAACCTTGATTTTCACAGAAGTTCTTTAATATGTGGGAATAAATCATGTTCCTAATGTGTGGTGCAGGATCAAGTTGTAAGCCCAGTAGTCCAAATCGTACAGTTTCTCCTTGTATAGGGAAACCTTGGCATTAACGAGACCTGTGAAAAAAATAATTTCTTTCTTTTGTTACTGTGGTGGTGTTAGCAAGAGAGAACATGCCTCCTGCACTGGCAGAGTCATTTCTCAATTCTAGATGCTCTTGTACCCACTCAAACAGTTACTCTTCTGCAGTTTGTAGTCGCTGGTAGTCAGTAAAAATATTATCTGCTATCACTATGGAAAACACTGCTACCAGTAGTTGGCTTAAAGGTGGTTTTGTAACCAAAGCAGCATCCACTGAATTGATGGCGAGGTTCATATTGCTTTCTGTGGTGACTGCAGTTTGCAGTGGGAGATGCTTCCTGTACAGGCTGTCTGTATCATAACACTTTGCCAGCTCATGTCCTGTCCTACACAATCATGGGGGGCAAAATTTATGTGAGTGGCCCAGATCCTTTAGCCTGAGGAAAGAAATTTCCTTCAAAATAGCAACTTAAAATGCTTCTGAAACACCAGTACCAGAATGTTTTGGACATACCACTGACATCATACACATTTTGCTCTGCAAAAGCTGAATGTATTGTGGGTTTTTTGTTTGTTTTATTTTTTGGATACCATAGTAATCTCTTTCTCTTTCCCGTCCTTCTAGGGTGAATAATTGTGTGGGATTTTCTAACTACAAATTCTTCCTCCTGTTTTTAATGTATTCCTTACTGTACTGTTTCTTTGTTGCTGCCACCGTCTTGCAGTACTTCATAAAGTTTTGGACAGTAAGTTCTAAGGCTTTTTTTGGTTGTTGTTCATTTGTTTAATCCTGCATGTGTTATTGGAGGCTGCATCAGCGTGTTGTCACTCACCATTTACTCTGTTCTGTGGTTCACTATCATTAATGACATCAATCAAAGTGACTGAAGCAGGAGAACCTTATGAATTTTGATGAATTAAATGTATTATACTGCCTGGGATGAGTAATGGGGGGAAGGAGTTTTGATGAGGACACTGTGCAATTTCTCTGCTCCATCAAAACTGAGTGGCACAGCTCAGGTTTTTATGACACTATGGGATACAGATACATGGATAAATAAAGAATGGGCCATATAAAACAATTACGTATATTTATGAGTATATATATATATGTGTGTGTGTGTGTGTATATAAAAATAATGACAAATGTGAAATATAAATAACAATTTTGTATCTTCCTAGACTAGGCTATGGATAATCTGCTGCCAGATAAGGCATATTAATTTGTTGGGAACTGACTGAGATCTGTTTTGGAGTCCCTACATAGGCATGTCTGAACTTCATATTAGTGGCTTTTATTGATCTAGTATGAGAAGAATGCTAAGATAGGTACAGTGTGGATGCTTTGTGTCCTCCTTGCAACTATTATCAGTTGTCAAATGGCTAGTGCACATACTTGCATCTTAATAGGCTTAATAACATTTATGTGAAGGCAACTCTCCTTGTATGTCAGTGCCATATTCCTCCTATCAGTTTTGTTCCAGTCACATTCCAGGCTGAACAGAGTGTCTGCTGTAGTTGTTCCCTTTCATCTACAAAAACTTGCAGTGTGCCTTCCTATCTCTACGCCGAAGTGTTAGTGGCAGAACTCCCTCAATCTGTTTCTGTTAACGAGTATGCAAAAAATTACCACAAATTGAAGGGTCTCAATCACATCTTTGGGTAAATAACACCACATATTTCTTAGATGCTGGCTGCTGTGAGAGTAACTCAGAAAAGCAGTCATTATCTGCAGCAGTAGAAATAAACTTTATTGGACCAAAAGTGTGCTGCCATGTCAGCATGGCAGAGAAGCTTGATCATATATTCAAAATAGCTGAACTTTGAGACAGTTGGCATTAGGTAAGATAAATGGTGCAAAAAAAGTTTGTTTGTGTTCATCTAAACCTGAGACCTGAGTCTCATCTGCCAAAGTACTGTGTTCCTCTTAACCTGTCAGTTCGGTATAGCAGCCTGTCACTGGAGAGCAAGGAACTATGTGGGAAATGAGCTGTCAGTACTGTGAGATGAAAGCCATAAATGTCTTTATCAGTCATAGCTGGGTCTTAAAAGATATTTCAGATTAAAGGGTCTGATTCTGCTGTTCAGTCTGGCTTGGGTATAAATAGTTAAAATTTCATTCCGTGAATGTGCCATTTCCAAACATCTGCCTGGCTGCTTTCCAGTGCTTTGTATGCAATTTCTCAGGAAACTGTAGATGCGCTCTTACATATTTACCAGTCAGTGCTTGAGAAAAAAAAAAATAAAAAAAGAATTTGCTTTGTTACCTTACTTTGTAATTGTTAGTGCAAGAAAAAAGGCCACAGGACAACTTGACTACAATGAGCCAACATTTAATACCAGCATTTGCAGCAGGACTCTTCCAAAGCTCATAAGATACAGTGTTGAAGTGGACTCTTGAGCAGAGGAAGTAAACTTAAGAGGGATTATTTTTTTTTATTGATTTCTTTGTTAAAAATGCTTCCTGCAAGAATGGACTACTTCTGAAATGTAACAATAGACAATGTAGTTGCTTATTGGCTTTCAATTCCAGATACTTCCAAGATAGAATCTGGCAGTGCCCTGATCTTATCAGTAGAGTAGGTCTCTGACTCACTTTACTCATATTAAGTTACCCACTCCACAAAGCTAAGACTCCGCTGATCTTATAACAGACTTATTAAAGTACATTTCCAGAAGGAGGTGACAGCTCCATAATCATGTAGGCTTGCCAATTTTTGTATGTAAGCTTTTAGACAAGTGCTCTCTTGGAAAGTTCTCTCTACATCTGTATGCAAACCAAAGCAGAATGCTGCTGACACGTGCTGTCTATAGACTGCTTCAGTATATTGCCGGTGCTCAGCTTTGTCTGCTGCAGCATCAGACAGATTGCTGTTTGGACATTTTCTGTTGAAGCTGTCTAGATGCACAGAACCACAGAATATTTTGAGTTGGAAGGGACCCACAAGGATCATCAAGTCCAACTCTTCAGTAAATGGTCCATATGGGGATTAAAAACCCACAAGCTTGGTGTTATTAGCACCATGCTCTAACAAACTGAGCAAATCAGTGTTCTTTTTTCCCCCCAAAGCTTGACTATAGGAAATGTTACAGCATACCTTCAGAAGGTAGTGTTTATTTTTTACTTCCTCACAAATGTGTTTCAGAGACTGTGCAACAAACTGCTGGATATATCCAGTGTTGGAAGGAAGTATGGACTGCTTCTTGGGGAATGTAGCCTGAGGAAAGAGCTTGTAATGAGGTTGTGAAGGTGTATTTGCTAACAACACAAATGTAGCAATCCATTGTTTTGCACTGTTGATAATAGAGACAGGGTGCATAGAGACAGGATGCTCCTGTGCAGATACTTGGAAACATTGTGAGATGCACACCTACGGAATTCTTCTGTTGATGAAAAGCCTTTGTGTTTCTCACTCGCACGTGCGAGACTTTTACATAGCACATTTCACGCTCTATGCAGAACTGCTGAAGAAAGGTCTTGATTCTGTGCATACAACAGTGGAACAACTACACTGGCTGGAAATGTTTACCACAGGCTTTTGCACCCTGATGCTGATGTTAAAATCTGTTTTGTAGATCAAGGGAATGTGACTGATGTCTTTATACTCATAACTGCTTTTTCCATACTCATGACATTTTTATTTCTACTTCAGAGGTTGTTAAAGATGAGCAGATAAAATGTCAGTTTAACCAAATGTATTTGACACAAACACTAGCACTGGCTGGATGCCCAGTGCTTGATGCCTTGTTTACATAGTGCATGGTGGTATTTCCCAGCTTATATTTGTGTCTATTCTTATTCTTGCTGCACTGCCACCTCCTTGAAACCATTATGTTTTCCAGTCATTTTCAGTGTCTTTCACTGTCCTCCAAATGAATTTTCAATCCTGAGTATAGCTAAATAAAGGATGCAATATGTGTCCTGGGTGGATGGCATGTGCTTCTGCAAAATTTTGGTTGTATTAACAACAGGGAGGTGAAAAAAAGGAGCGATTCCATATCATTAGTTAGAACTTACTCCTCTTGCATATATGCTAAGGATGTAGACCAAATCTGAGGTTTTTTTCCAAGATTAGGCCAGACCTATCTACTAAAAATGAGGAACAAATCAAGCTCAGACAGCACTTTTTTGTTTGAGGAGGTTTATGACCTGATACCAATCAAATGACTCTGCAAAGGAGTTTGTAGGGGATTCTTGAATAGTGACTGGCTTCAGGCTGTTGTGTGCTAAGTAGTTCATATTGTGATGTGAAAATTGCTTCCTTTTGTGCAGCTCTCTCACCTGCAAGTCTCTGCTTCTGTGCTGCTACTGAGCATAATGACCTTAAATAACCAATGTCTGAAGTTTCACTCTCTTTTCACATGCGGGAGGCATGTGGACTGCTGCTAAAACACCACTGTGAATAAGCTTGTTATACATACTCAAAGACTCCATGCTTCTCTCCAGTAAAGAATTGGCCTTTTTCAAAAGATGCTTCAGTTCTGCAACTTTCATTCAAGAAGTTGCAACCAGTGGCTGAAACTGGGTAGTCAGAAGAGGTAAATGCTCCTTGGGGATCATGCAGATTAATCATGCATAATTCAAAAAATCCTCCAGGTTGTAGAGCTGCTGGTTTAGGAAGATGCAAGTGAAATAAACTTAGATTTTCTGACACACAGAAAACACAAAGACTAAGCTGCTGCTGCTCTTTCAGCATCAGAATAAACTCCTGAGAATTCCCTGCAGAGAATTATTTTGTTTAAATATGTAATTTGAAAAGAGTCATAGGAATTCAAATTACAAAAATCAATTGGGCAGCTGGGGAACATTGCAGTGTGCTCTGAAGTAGAAAGAGTTATTATTGCTTCAACATGAAGCTTAGGAATAACCAGCAGCTGGAGTATTTTCAGGGGATCACAAAACACAGGTGGAAGAGTGACTATTGCACGAATTGTCAGTAAGTAAATAATAAATGGGCAGTAAAAAGGAAACAACATAAATGGCGGTTTAGAGAGCTGGACTCTGTCATTTGCTTATAGTTGGATTATCTGATGGCAGCCAGCACTTTAGAAAATGCTGTGTATATCTGCCTGACTAATGTAGATGCTTGGGCTCTCCCTAAGCTTTTTGCACAGATTAATGTAATTTGAAAGCCATACATCTTGCCTACAACAGATTAGTTAAGTGCTAGCATCTTAGCCAAGATACCACTCTTTCAGTATAAAGTTTGGAATTTAAAAGCTGATTTGAACTCAGCTTTCCTGTTTCTTCCTTTGTTTTCTCAAGCACTGGTTCAATTTCAGGTACTATACTAAAGATACATCCTACAAACTGCTCTGTATTGAAGGAAATTAGTAAGAAGAAAAACTGTACTGATGTGTTATCTGATCTTTTTTAAATGAAGAAAATTGTGCAAAGAATGGCAGTTTTGGCTGAAACTACCTCTAATGGTAATGGATATGTTCTGAAGTCAGAAAGATTTTTTATTTTTATTTTAATTCATTTTTAATTAATTTTTTTTAATTAATAAACTATTACTTTATACCTCAGGAGTGTTCTGAGCTTTTCAGGCCTTTTTCAACAGTTTCATCATATAGATTATTCACATAAACCTTACTTGTGATAAAAACAACTAGCAAAGAAGGAAATTAGTATAGTCATGCTGTCCAAGCTGAGCAACCACTTGAAAGTGATCCAGTCACAGTCTGAATTGCAATACTTCTATGCTTCCATAGGAAATTTCATGCCTTGGAAGTTAGTAGCGGGCTCTTGCATACTTCTCCATTTTCTTGGAGAGCAGGGGCTAAAGCTGCTGATGTGCTCTGGAAGTCGGCACATCCAAGATGACATTTGCACACCAACCATTTTGTTCTTAACAAAGCCTGTGCTGTTTTCAAACACCCTGTCTTAACACAATACTAGTGTTTAATAAATTGTCTTTCTTTGCACAAAGCTTTGCCGCAGGAAAGGTGCAGAGAATTGTCCAAAGGTAAAATCCAATATTGCTGTCATTATTTAAATATTGTTCCTACTACAATTTTTCTAGTCCAGTCATTCATGGCAGGTATTTACATTATCACAGAAGGAAAGAGACTAGTAATCTGTTGCCTATGAATATAAGCCATGTTCAGGGAAACAGATATACCATGTGCACTTGATCTTAATTGAAATGTGTTTTAGCTTAAAAAAGAAAGTCAACTGCAGATAAATGGGTACTGAATGCGCTAATGGAAAAAGTAATGGCAGTAATGCTAAGTAAATAGCCTCTCTGCTTTCATAATGTTGTTAAAGGTCAACTGCTTTAAAGTGCTGTGATTTTGAAGATACAGAACTGGAATAGTGTTCTTACAAATCCCATTGGCCTTTTGAAAATAGAAGTCTGAAAATAGTTCAGGGTGGAATTGACAATCTGATATGGGTGGGAGTTGGTTTCTTTATGGTGATTATACTGAAATTGTTCTTCACATAGATTTCTGTTGAATCTGCCTGGTCAGATGTGGCAAATTTGTTTTGCTAGGTGTACATGCTGGTTGTTGCTCAAACATTACAGGTCATCAAAAATTGAAGATCTATCTCATGTCTTGTTTAGAACTTGTTCATGACAACCATTTCCCTTTTACGTTCATTATATCAGTTGAGAATTAGGTTCAGTATTACTGCCTTGTGCCAGGCATTGCACTTTTTTTCCCCTTCAGAAGAAGTGACTTTGGACATATTTTCCCCATGTCTCTTTGGCTGTGTCTGCATGGTTAACATTTTCTGTTATAGAAAATGTTTTGCCTTGCCCCCTACCGTGCATTTGAAAACCTCAGATGAACACGTGAACTCACAGTACTAAACCTGGGGGAAGAGGTACCCATGAAATTTAAAGGCTGTTGTATACCAGTTTAACATGACATGAAAGGAAACCTGGGCTGGTGCTTTTCTTTCTTGGCGAAAACTGAGGTGAAAGACCTGTAGCAGACTGGGTGTGGCAGGAAATGTTCAGCAACAATACTGCCTTAGTTGCTAGGAAGTGTTAACATGTTGCTCTCTTTCTCTCTTTCTCCCCAGAATGAATTGCCAGATACCCATGCGAAGTTCCACGTACTATTCCTTTTCTTTGTGGCAGCCATGTTCTTCATCAGCATACTGTCACTCTTCAGCTACCACTGCTGGCTAGTTGGCAAAAACAGATCAACTATAGGTCAGTTTATTGGGATACGGAACTTTTCCGTGTGCAGAAAAACGACAATTCACTGAGAATGTGAGGCCTACATGATATGCCATCACATATAAATTGAATTTTAAAATACTGTACAATAATAAACATATTTGGTGCAAGTAATTAAAGGTGAAACAAATGGGAAAATGAAACCTGTGGGGAGTCCTCTGCTGGAGCCAAGCATTCAGATTCATGATGACTGTTCATTTCTTTTGTTTGTATTTTTGAGACCTCTGAGGCACCATGCATTTTTGTTGTGTTTTTATAGTGTGAAGTATGTAACCCAATTACTGCTTGCCACTCTGTTGTTCTAATACTCTGAGAGCTGGGTAGCCCCTGCCATGTCAGAGGCTCTACTGTATATGAACATGTACTACATGATACAAAAGAGTATTCTTAAATCCTACGAAAGAAAACAGACCTTATTATTAGGAAGTGGCTTGTACAAGTGCAATAAAAATAAAAACACTTATGTACATTTCCTAGATAATAAGAGATTCCCATAATTTTATGCCTAAACATTTTAAATGGCAGTGACCAACATAACCAAGCTATGTGCATTTAATTAAAATATTTGAAGTTCTTGCTAGGAAACACTTGATAGTGTTTTTTGCAGTGTATGGAGGGACAGGGACTGATGAGTATTTCCACAACTGAGTCAGTCAAAATCATGTATCTCTCATTGGAATTTAAATTTCTAATCTCAAAAATAAGTGGGTTGATTAAAAGTAAAATAATCTTCAGATAGAATTTTTTTTGCTAGAATTTTTTTGATTGATTGACAGGAGAGTTGTTTGAATTCTTTTGACATATCTACAGGTAAAGAATATTTCGTTTCTTTTTAGCTTTGAAGGAAACTTCAACATATTTCTTACCCAAAAGTCAGTGTCATAATTACCAACACGGTACTTTATATGCTTTCTGGATCATGATTGTAAGAAGCCAAGCTATTGGTACAGAGGGAGAGAGCAATGAGTCCTCTCAGTTCTTGGCCAAGGGTGTAAGTGGACTGAGTAGAAAAATGGTGGTGGTTTGCTATAGTTCATGGTGTGTCTGTTTCCAATGTAATAGATTTCATCTTCCTCTGATAGCATGGGATGCTCTTAATTCAGCTTCCTAATTTGGCAGATGTGGAAAAATCTCTTCTGTATGGGCTTAGGTCCAGCAGTGCTTATGGTAAATTACTCCTAAAAGGGAAAGTCTTCTGCTCAAAGAAGGCTGAAGAGAGAGCAAGTCACCAAGGAATAAGGGATGTATGTGGTTATCTTTGGCATGCTTGATGGTACTTAGCTTTGTCTTAGACTTTGTTAAATGTAAAGAAAGTTGACAAGGTTACTGTTCTGCTTACCTGATTTTGTTATTTTTTACTAACACTGTAATTTTTTTTCTCTGATTACTTGAGATTATTTTTTCTTTCCCTTCCCTTCACCCCCATAATATACATCAAGATCACCCCACCTTGCCTAAAACTCGTTCCACAGCAGGGAAGTTTGAGTTCATTTCTTCATGTTCCCTGACTCCTTACTGGTTTAAGGAATTGTTTTTATTTTACAGAAACATTCCGTGCACCTACATTTCGAAACGGTCCTGATAAAAATGGCTTTTCTCTTGGATGCTGCAAAAACCTAAGGGAGGTTTTTGGAGATGAAAAGAAGTATTGGCTGCTTCCTATTTTTACCAGGTATTCAGTCTGAACAGTAATGAATTAGGGAGTAAATTGATTCCATGGCTTCTGCCTTGCTTCCCTTTCTACTATAAAATAAAGCACAGCTGAAAACCCAACTTGTATATCTGATATAATAAATATTGGTGCAGGGAAAATGTGCAAGAGAAAAGTATCGAATTCCACACGGGGTTTTCATTCAAAGACGGGGAGCTTGTTGACAAGAGACTTTTAAATGGAGAAGTTTGGAAAGCTTTGAGAAGCGTATTGCAAAAATTGTACACCTTTTGGTGTAGTCGTAGTGATTATAGAGCAGAAATCAGCAACTCAGAGGAGATCAAACAGCTGCATTACAACAACATCAGTTCAAAAACAGCCTCCCTTGCCCCTGAAAATCTTGACAGCTTTCCTTTTGCTGTAGATGAAACTTCAGGAATCAAAAGCCATCTAAAAAAGTGCATGTAAATAAGCAACAGAGAGGGGGGAAATCTGATATGATGAAAAACGTTGGGTTAAAAATGTCAGCTGAGTCAGCATTAGGGAGTTGCAGACAAGTTTGATATGAAGCAAGACTGATGCTGCCCACTCCCACCACTACCAGATTTCAGCAGAATGAAGTAGGAACTGCGTTTCAACATTGCTTTTGGGGGGCTGTGTATCAGGTAAAAATGTTGCTGAACCTGTTTGTGAAGCTGAGGTCTGGTATCAAACAGCAGAGGTAATACTAGCAGCTTGAGTTGATTCAGCCGTTTGCTCAATGTGATTGGACAGAAGCTCTACTGTAGATGGCTCAATCTGTTTTCCTACCACATATTATCCTGATAAACTTTAAAAGAAGACTTAGCTAATTTTAAAATTATAGATGAAGGGAAAGCATGGCCACCACAATGTTATTTATGATACAGCTTCTGGGGTTGTAAATACCAGAGAGT
Organism: Notiomystis cincta; assembly: GCA_013398075.1. Taxonomy (NCBI): domain Eukaryota; kingdom Metazoa; phylum Chordata; class Aves; order Passeriformes; family Notiomystidae; genus Notiomystis; species Notiomystis cincta. Next base: position 45,115 of record VZRX01003958.1, on the reverse strand, counting down.
GTTACCATGTGTGCACGCTGGTTTGGGGGAAGATTAGGGCTACATTCTACAGAAATACATCTGTGTTTCTGAAGTACACAGATTTGTGCTGTGCACAGCAATCCATGCTCGGTGATAGGGTGGGAATCAATTGAGCTCTGAGATTTAGTTAACTGATCATCTGATTTAGTGGTAGAACTGCCTTGCTGAAGTCTGGAGTTCAGCACTGTGCTCAGATAATTGATTCAAGCCCATAGCCTTTGCCTTTTGCATGAGTCCTTGTTCAGTTCACTTAAGTCAACTACCAATAGTGATTTGAGTCTGTTTCTCACTTAGTTTGGGTGATGGATGTAATTTCCCAACTCGTTTGGTCATTATGGATCCAGAGCAACTTGCAGTCTCAAGCCAAAATGAACCTGCCAAAAGGTAACTATAACACTTAAGATACTGATTTTGTACTGTTTAGTACTTACCTAGAGAAAAAAATCGTTTCAAAATTAGTTTTTGAATTCTTTATGCTTCTTGTCATCTTCAGAGGAAGTTTGTAAGTCTTCAGTGAAGGATGGAACGGATTAAGACTAAAAACTTGATTGTGTCTTGGTTTTGTTCTAACAGAGGATAAGGCTTTAGGGAAGCAGTAATACAGAAAGTAAGGGAGTTTACTGGCTCTTGACAAGCAAAAAAGTCCTAGGGAAGACTGAATATTGTCCATGGGAAAAAAATGTTTTGCTTATTTGTTTGTTTGGGGTTTTTTTTTTGTGAAAGGCAAAGTATTATTTGTATTTCACCTCCTCAAGCATGCTTAAACAAGTAATGGTGAGACAGTTTGCAAGAGAAGTAGATATCTCATGCTGGGGTTTTTAGGTCATTACTTTTTATCCCTCCTAAATTTGCATGTTTTGCATCTTCAGTGTGTTTTCAAAGAGACGAGAGTCTCTGTGTGCAGTTTTTGGGGGTGTTTACATTTGCCACTTTAGAAGTCTTCTGCATAGTTTGGTGAATTTGTAGCTGAAGGTTGTTGCCAACAGCAGTCACCTGAGTTACCAGGCATTAGAGGATTCAAAGGCAATACAGAGGAGAAGTTGCTTCCAGTGCAACATAACCTGTGGAATTTAAACAAGAACAGGACCCTTGTGCAAACAGCAAAGTATCCTTTTATATTCAGAAGATTGTTCAGAAGAAGGCCCTGGTATTTGCATGGGATAAGGTGGCATTTGTATGGGATAAGATGGCGTTTGGTTGCTCTTCCAGATGGTACTGCATAGGTTTTCCTTTTAGCTGTGTGGCAGTGTTATTGTCAGGGTGCCATTTCTTATGTATCAATCCGTGGATTTTTCCATTAGAACTGAGTGGCCTTTGTCAGGTAGGGGTTTATTTTAGATTGATGACTGGAACAAGCTTGTAGAGAAAGTAGGGTTGGGGGCAGGCAGCCATTTGCAGTTGGCACTGTAGGGTTTTTGGTTGTCAGCTTTGCTTTTAAGTAACTTCACTATTCTAGAAATATCCAAAGCAGCTATGGGCATTACAGAATTCCTGTTGACCTTGCTTACTTTTCAGCTCTGTAGCCAATCAGCCCTTTCCAACTCGACCACTCAGTGAATCACAAAATCGGTTGCTAGCTGGTGATTGTCAGTGGGTGGAAACTGGCCCTGAAGAGGAAAATGTGAAATCAGGTAGTGATTTTGTGGTTTGGTTTTCCTTTTTGTGTTTTTATTCTGTTTTGGGGTTTTTTTGGTGCCTAGGAAGTCCTTAGGAATTGGCTGGAGTGATGTAGAAGAAAATGTGTTCCATGAAATCAAGTCAGCATGTTTAGAACTTAAGGCTAACTTGCATCCCATGTTCTGCTCCAAAATTAGTTATTGTGTTAAGGTAATGGATGGTAGATGGATAGATAATTCTCACTTTTGCACTTCAGTTCTGAGATTTGGGATCTTTTTTGTTTGATTAGGGGGAGGAAAATATTTTTGTAAAATAGGCACAACACGGTAAATGTGCTTTCTGGTTTGAAATCTTTGCTATTTGTTATGCAGAACTGCAAAAACACATAATTGAGATTCTCTCACATTCTAGGTGCAAAAAAGCATATTATAGTTTCATTGGAAAGCTGATCTCAGCTAATTACTAACCAACCATCTCAATGAGAAACAGGTAAGACTAACATAATTGATTGCTGTTTCTGTACATGTATGAATAAAACTGACATCTCAAAGTCAAAAATCAACTAGTCATGGAATGCAGAGGAGTCCTCTGATGTTGGATGAGTAATATAAAAGTCTAAACAAACTTCCAGAATGGCTATTGAGAAGACAAGAATGGGAGCAATGCTGTAGTACAGGAAACATGGGCTGACTAGGTGTGGGATGAGTCAGATTAATCCTGTAATTTAGGTTGAAGTGGGTAGTGGTGGATTCGCTACCTGACCAGGGAAGAGAATCTGATGCTAAATGCAATTCCAAGATAAAATATGGTCTTGAGGAAGACCTGTTCTTAAGGAAGAGCTCCTTAAATGTCTTTTTCCTAATCATATATTTATTGGTGGGCCATGTTCTGCTCTTTAGGAAGCTGCATGTGCACGAGGCAGGAAGGTCAGTAACTGAATACAGGTGTCTGCATACAGACTGCTCTGTCACATTTGGAATTGACAGTGATCTTCTGGAATGTTTTTGCATTAAAGTGCCGTGTGTGCACTTTGCATTTAGGAAATGCAGTGAGTGCTGTTACATGTATGAAACTTCTCTTGGTGTATTTCCAATGACTAAATTAGACTTCTTTTATGTTGGCTTTCTGCTGTGGTGAGCTTATAAGCACCCATTAATTCTTTCTTTCTGGAAGAGAAACAAATCTTATTTGGTCAACCAACAGCTGTAGAAACTGGAGCTGAGTCATTACCTCCGCCTCTTTTTTTTGGGGGGGTTATTGTGGGTTTTTTGGTGGGGAGGATGTTTTTACAAGTAATTCCCATTTTTATCAGATACAGAACACTACACTTGAATTTGGTAAACTCAGTAATTTTAGGATTACTTCTTTTCCTTTCCTTTTTATTTTTTAAGGAGCCTTCTGACCTAAAATTATAGTTTTAGAAAGGGGTTGGTTTGTTTTCAAGGAAAAAAAATCTCTAAAAGGTCTTTGTGGGTAATGGTGTGATGCTTGGGCTGATGTTGGTCAGACTGTTCAGTGTAAGCTCATACAAAACCAAAATTAGACTAATTAGTGGGACTTCTGAAAAACCTACTCAACCATGAGAACTCACCAATGGTAAGTTTCCCCTTTCCAACCTTTTTTAATGCTATATGAATGTGCAAAAGAATGTCCCGAGCAAGGGGTTCCTTTCAGCCTCTAGGTATATAAAACCTAATCTGATCTAAACAGGTTACAGAGGCTTTTCTGCTCTTCATAGAAGGGAATAGAAGTTTCTGAGAGCAGCCTTTGATAGGTATTATAGAAAGATCTTAATCTTTCTTTCCACTGACCTAGAGAGGGTGCATAAATGACTGTCTTAAGCTAGACAATTAATTGGTAATAGTTTGAGGTGAATTTCCTTTCTATCCTCCCTCTCTTCCTAAAGTGAGGCCAGATTTAATAAAGGAAGAATTTGTGCTTTGTGTCACACTTGCCCAAACTACACTAGTTATAAAAGTTCTATAAATAGAAGTGCATAATTGCACCCAATGCAGAAGCATTTGGGTATGTGTTACCTTAAATTAACTCAGTAACACAGTGTTTGAACCATTCTGAGTTCAGTTGGATTTGACCACAATTTCTGTAGGCCAAGATGTTTAATTCCATTCCTGCATTTCTAAGCAACTATGCAATAGCTGTGAGATCCAGCATCTGTTCAATGTACTTCCATAATACCCTGTAACAAGCCAATCGTTGTATTTTTAAATTTTGGGCCCATAACACACAGCAGAAGCAAAGTCATGGCTTATTCTAGTATACAGAGCTTGATTTGCAAAAGAAGGTCAGTCCCCCAGCCTAGTCCTCCCCAACCTAGGCAAATACCATTTATGTCCTCATATCTATCAGTTTAATTCAAAAATTGAATTGCCAGTCAGGGACCCGGGATACTTTAGATGCAGAGCAGTGGTGATGGATTGATGTTCTTAGCACTGATAATCTTCTAAAACATAAGAGGTGTGAAACAAAACCCCACACTTCACAGAAGGCTATTTCTGAGTTGAAGTTGCTTTAACTACTTACCTTAATCAGAAGTCTGTAAATCACATTACCCAGATGCATTTGTGTAATGCACTGTGATGTGGTTTTTTCAAAGCTAATTGGATAATTCTATTAATTACCTTTTTTGTTTCACTAGGTTTCTGCAACGCATTTTGAGCTTGAATATTACTTAATTTTGTTTGGAAGAAGTTGAACAGGAAAAATGGAACATGAACATTTTAGGAAGAGACAAGAAATTCAAGTTTCTGCACAGTACAATGGATTCTTGTAAGCACTATTGCACAGCAGGGAAGTTAAGACAGATGCCTTAAGATTCTTAATGTGCATTTATGCAACACTGAATTATATACTGCTACCAAAGGGCCAGATCCAGAAGTGCCCTGCTTGGATGCACAAGGTCCAGAGTGGGAACTATGCATTTCTTTTATGCTGCAGTGGTGGGGGTAGATTGCAGCGACTCCTACCTCCTCACGGGCAAACTTCATACCTTAGGCACTGCAGAAGTCACTTCCATAGCTGATCTCCAGAGTACAGAAGGAAAGAAAAAAGGAAAAGGAAGAAAAAAAAAAGCATAGAGCATGGTCAGTCTGAAGTTGGAGTGTACATAGTTCAGATGCCAGGTGATGGGGAAGGGAGTGGATGATGTCTTCTCCTCTCTTCCTATTAACCAGTCTACCCCTTGATCACAGCTCTCCAAGTCTTTTGGGACTGAGGATTCCTTCTACTAGCTGTGCTTTGGAGCAAGGCAATGCCAACAACATAAAAGCCTTTAACTTGGGTGTTGCTCTTTTGCTATAGGACTGAGCTTCCTCATCATTTTAACTTGATTTATTTAACCATACCAAGGACAGAGCTCAAAGAAGAAAACTTGGCGTTTAGTTGAAAAAAACATGGATTATTACTTTCCAACAGTTGTCGGTCAGCATACAAGGAAAAGCCAGTCCAAAAAGGAGTTAACAGTTCTTATATTTTCTGTTTGCTGTGTTCTGTGTAAGGCAGCAACAAAATGTTAAAGTACCCCTGAGAAAAATCATGTTGCAGTTGTGTGTTGCTAGAAAACAGACCCATCAGAGTACTGCTTTTCCATGGGACTCTTGATGGTTTATAAATACTGTTTTATTCTTTTATCTTTTTAATAAAGGCACAAGGTTTTATTGGTTCCAAAATACAAATATCAGGTACTTACGAGATGATTAGTGTTGGATCATAGATCTGTGTTAGCACACTGAAAAATTGGATCCTTTAGTCTCCCATTTTCAAGTCTAGTTTAAGTGATGCTGAAATTGCTAAAGACCGATGGCTTTGTGCAGCAATGTACCTGTTCACAAAAGGCAAAATGTGTTCCCTGTGTGAGGAATCAAGTCCATCCCATCCTTAGCTCAAGACCTACAGCAAACAACATGGGTTTGTTTTTTTTCCTCGCTCCTCTACAGAGAAGACTAACTTACCTTTGGGTGGTATTGGAATTTTGCACCTGGAAAAAGTGACAAATACTCTTTTTCTGTCTGTAACTTTTCTGGTGTTCAGCTGATGCCGGTTACAAATAGACATGATCCCTTTTGATACAGACTGAAGGTAGTAGTCAAATTGATGATCTAGTCCAAAAGAACCTGTTTGGTTTGTCTCCCAGACTGATTGCTACTTGAGTTAAATATGTTTATGATGGAAATACTAAGGTATCAAGTATACTGTAAGGTTTAAAATAAGTATTTTTTGTCTTTGGCTATAATAAATTTTCTTAAATATTAATCTTCTGGAACAAGAACTCTTTGAGAACCTATGAACATGATTTCACAGTTGGATGTTCTTGAGACAGAAGTAATGGTCCAGAAAGAAACGTTTTATAAAAGTTGCAGAATGTTTCTTCAAACTTTGTACAAGAAATTTTGCATTTGCTAATTCCAAAACTTGCAAAAACATTTGCTACACATTGATCTGAAAGGTTTAGCTTTTTCTTCTCAAGTGTTTTGTGAGAAGTGCCCATCTTAATATAAGCTCTCAGCAGTATTGCACCAGCAAAATTTCTTGGGGAAGATAATGAGAAGGAAGACTGCACATTCAAATGGCTTGTTCTGAATACCAAAATTTGCAGCCCCAAACACTGGTGGAACTGTCATGGAGGGCCTGGGATATCATCTGGCTTTTACTGCATCTGTGTATTATAGCTGAAATAACACATCCATGCACAGACATCATCTAGCAGAACTTTAAGCAAAATGTATGTCAGAATCCTAGGTATCACTGATTCAGCAATATGGCCTCTGCTCCCCTCACCTGCTCCCCAACGTGCTTCATATATACTCCCCCATAATGTATGTATCCTGTAGGTCAACAGCAGGAGAACTTGTTTGATTTCTTAAGTCAGGATAGTGAATCAACAACAACAACTGCAAGTAAATAGACTGGGCTAACTCCATGTGCATTTTCTAGTGAGTGCTGCTCCTCTGAAACCACTTCTTTGTGTATCTGATGGACATTTTTGTGGCTTTGCTTGAAGAATTGACATTTCTGGCATGTATATGCAGATCACAGGAATATTTTGTCCTAGATTTTTTCTTCATATTTGAGGTGAGAAAAGGAGAGCAGTGCTTTTAGGATAATCCTGAGGCCAGAGTTACTGTTGGTGTAAAAGCAGGCATTACTGAAAGTCACTTGACAAATATGACACATAGTAAAATGATTGAAAGATGATTCTTCCACATTCACCACCCCAACCCCTTTTATTTTTTTCCCCCTGGGGAACTGGGGACTAAGAGAAACCCCAAGCTGATACAAAGGAATTAAGTTCTGTAAGGGAATTGTACTGCTGAACTCTTAAGGGCATGCCAGCAAGTGGGATGGAGGGGTTAGGTTTTCCTGGCAGGTCTGGGCTTTGGAGGAGGTGTGGCTAAGGCAGCAGGATGACACCCTGGGTCTTTGGGTTCTGTCCTGAGTGCTCCCTAGGCTGTGCTGTGCCAGGCAGTCCACGAAGAAGCAGGATGGCTCTTGGGCTGTCAGGCTGCAAGCAGGGTGTCCCTGGCAGCAGAGGCAGGGGCCACAGGAAATGGGTATTTTTGGCCCATGCACAGAAAAGCTGGAACCTTCCAGTGAGTGCAGCGAGTACAGTGATCAGAAGATCAGAAGGGGGATTGATCCTGAGAAAACAACTGTTTAAGGTGGTGTGCTGTGTTGTACATGCTGGTTTTGTGCTTTAACCTACTCTGTATCAGGGAGTCTTGAAAAAAACCTAGATTGTCATTAAAAACAGCAGCCCTTAAGTTTTCAGATCCATCAAAGTAATGACTGTTGCAAGCCGTACATAGTAGTTATTGTAGGATAGTTGGCACCGGCTGCAACTAGAAAGTGCTTTTATGTTTTTTGCTGCTTTTCTCTTTTAAAAAAATCTACATACACTCAAAAAATTTTAAAAATGGCTAAATTCCCAGTGTGAGGACAGAAGCCTGATATGTAGGGTAGGATTTCAGTGTGATTTATCCTCCGTATTTCTGAAATGTCTTGAAATAAGCCTGTCCCTGTGAATATGAGGCAGGGAAATCCATAAAAAGAAATTTCTTAAGACTACACAATACTGTTTTTTTTCTTCCTGTTATTTACTCACAGAGTGTACAACACATCATTGCTGTGCCTACCAAAGTCATATTATGGGAGGATGGCAGGAAGAGGGGTAGGTTTCTGTCATTAATTGGCTTCCTACAATATTATTTTGAGACTGTATTGATACAAGTCAGATGTGATTAAAAACCTCCATTTTAAATATTCAGAGGGTTACTTTAGAGGAAGTTTGGGCACTTCTATTTTTAGTGATTTCAGTAGAAATTACAGTAATATTTTTGTTAAAGCTGCCTCTTGAGTGTGGAATTTGCAAGTACCAAGCTACTTTTGTTACACTGTTCTTACAAACTGGTCCTGTTCTCCAGAGTGCTGAATACCCACAGTTTTCAGATACTGTTTCTTTTGGTCTTGTGTGGTTCTTCTTTATTAATTATGAATCATGTTTTGTGTTGGGACAAATTTCAGTACCACTGGGTATGCACACAAAGACTTCATGATCTAACTGAAATATGGTCCAGTTGTAGCTAAAGCAGAGCCCCAAGAGGAGGGAAACTGCAGCTTTGCAGCAGCATTAATGTCTGGCAGATTTACCAAGATGCGCTGATTCTGACACAGATTGACCAAATCTGCTGGATCTGGAGCACCAACTGACCAGATTTTTATTAGAAGTTAAATAACAACAAAACCATGACAGCTTTGAGCTTCATAGTGTATGTGTTCCAAGGACACCTTCTGAAATTGTATCTAACTGGGGGATTTGGGTGTGCATTTATAGAGGCTCCAAACAGCAGCCACTTTTAGCTCAAGAACACATCTTTCCGCAGTACCTAAAAAACAGCAAGGTGTGCAACATCAGAGGCTCTTCTACCCCTAAATGGCACCAAAGAGAGCAGCTGCACATTAAGTGATTTAGTACTGAACACATTTGTTACTCATTTCTATCAATTTATTGTGTATATAGAGTTTTTTATACACATTTTTCTTAATTATGTAACAGTCATGAAACGTCATGAAGCTACAAGTCATAGTTTGTTTTAATGCTGATGTTTGGCCATTTGTTTTCTGAAGCAATTACTTGAATTTGTTTCCATTAGGTAGTGAAGTCTGATAATGTTTACAGGATCACATTCTTTGGTTTTGGGAGGTTTCCCCATCTTTCTTCCCACCCCCTGTCCCAAGAAACAGAGAGCTCACGCTCAGCAGGCAAGTAGATGTGTCAGAGATTAAATATTTGGATTACTTTTACTGTCACCAAAGCATTGATGGTGCCATGCTGATTCCTTTCCATTTACACTGCTTAGCTGACAACTTAAAGACACCTAGCATGGTCCTCTCTGATTTCTCCTGTCCCCTATCCTGTTATCAGCTTTATTGTGGGAAACTTAAATCTTCCTGAAGGATGATTTACAATCATAAAGCTCTCCCAGAAAGAGGCAGCTTTCATGCTGTTAAGTCTGTCCCTTTTAACTTAGATTAATAAAACATCCCTGGGTTATCTCTGCAGTTCCTTTTATATTTGTTAGCAAGGGTCATCAACATTTGCACTAATCACAATGTCCCAGCTGTTCTATTTCCACAAAGTTATTTTTAATTGTTCTGCCTAAACTTGTAATGAGCTGTATTTAAGTTTGGGACACCGTGTAAAAGATACCTGTAATAATGACGCACTTATTGTATTTTTTTGTATGTTACAGATAGGACTCATCCTATGCACAGAGAAAATGTTGCCATTTATAGTTTAATACTTGAAGTAACTTTTTGAAACGGGCTTTTATAAATGAATTAAATACAAAATCACATTGCTTTGCCTGGAAGTTCCTTCATGTTTTAATTGTATTTGCAATTTCCCTGTATGTATATTTCCATAAAGTTCTCTTAAGCCATTTATAACCAATGAAAGTGCATTCAAGGTTTTGTACATCAGCGTTCAGACCTGTTCATACTTCTCTGAAGTATAATTCATGTTTAATAAAAAAGTACCATTTTATGCCTCTTTTCCAAAGTGATATGAATGGACTTGACACTTGAATTCATCAGTGAATGCAACATCAACTTAATAAAAGTATGTGAAAGAATCTGAAAAGTGCTCAGCTGTAGCCTCTGTATATTACATCAGCGAGAAAAACTGCCTACCTGGGAAACACTGCATCATTGCTCCAGTTTTTACACTCCAGCTGCAATAACCTACAGTTACGCTCACTCTTGACACATCTTCCAGGTCACTGGGTCTTGTGGGGAAATAAAAAGCCTGACTTGTGGCTAACTCTTATTCCTGCAGGACACTAAGCCTGGCTCAGAGGTCAGCTGCTCAAAAAAGGAATCAGCCACTGTTCCTTTCAGATCAGGAACAATCTGTGTAAGAGGGCTGTTAACATCCAAGTTGACACTGACATGACAATGACACCGGCATTTAAAGTCAACAATTCTTTCTAGAATTTTTTTTAATGGAACATTTTATAATATTCCATGAATTCCAGCTTCATCCTCTTATCTCTGCAGTTCTAGTTCCCTTTGGTCGTTGCATGCCTGATGGCAAGTGTCATAGTTGTGTCTCAGGTACCAGTGCACCCAGAAAAATCCCTGAGGAAGGGAGAGTGACCAGCCCAAGCCATCTGGCCAGTACCAGCAGATGAGCCCTTTCAACACAGCAGGAGTGTTCTCCAGGCCTTCAGGAGGCAATCACTGAAGCTATACACTAGGTTATCTACAAATCACCACCACTGTACCTGGTAACTTGCTGTGTAAGCCCTGAAGAATAGAGGGGGGGCAGATGGTAGAGATGGTTCTCTAACAAAACAATAATAAGAAAACATACACTGTTCCACAGGACTACTTTTAATGTAGTATTTTGTACACCACAGCAATATCTTATTTGTCACCTACCCTAATTACAGTGAATTACTGTACAGGTACGAGAGCAAATCCCAGGGTAGTGCATGACGTGTGCCAAATATAAATATGTTGTATTATTCAACACGTCCACTTCTTTGACACATTTAAGTGGTTTAAATGATCGCTGATGTATCTGTGCTCAGGAAACTTGGCTTGTTTCAGGCTTTTGAAAGCTTCCCACTTCACACGTCTCTCTTCTGTGTTGTGTTTGTATTCCTGTTCCTGTGTCAGGTAAGGTCTGCTGAGCCAATATTCATTCTCTGCTTCAATTTCCAACCTTCGGATCATTGCTTGCTTCATTGAAGTGGTAATTTGTCTTGGCTGCCTGTACTTCCCAATCCATTGTTTTCCAGGAATTCTCTTCCGCAATAATACTGTTGTTAGAAACATGTTGCCTTAAAACATAAACAGAAATATAAAATACTCATTACCTTGAGAACAAAAATAAAACTTTGACAAGAAAAATTAAAAGCTCTGCACTCACTCCACTGCCTTTTAGATGGCTGGTTCAAAGGTTCAAGCTCAGAACCTGGTACTCACAAACCATCACACACAGCAGGCAGCACAAGGCCAGATATCCTGGAAACGTAAAATCAGGAAAGGGGAATTGAAATCTATGTAGCTTAAGAATTTATTCAATTATCCTTATACTGCGATGAAAGCATATCCTCCATAAATTATTTAAGAAAAATCCAGTCACAGATACTCAAGAATGAAGGGTTCACTTCGCTCATGCCTTTTTCATATAGCTGTGCTGTCAAAACAAGAGTATTTCCAGCTCTGTCTTCTCGATCCAAATCTGGCCTTTCCTCAGCACTAGGTTTTGAACTACAGTCTCTCCGTAAGCTTATTGGTATGTAATTACCTAGTCTTGTATCCTGACCGAGGGAAATCTGGTTGGTAGAGAAAAACAGTATCCTGAATTAGACCGAGTGGCGTAAGTGGAAAGCTCCAACAGACTCTGACACAGCGCCCTGGGTGTAATGGGCAGGAAAGGCCGAAGGACATTTAGAATTTACAGAAGCGTAACCTTCGTTTACCTGTTCAATAGTACCAAACCCGCCTAATACCCAGGTTTTCCCATCACACTGGATTTCATCAGCTTTACAGAATCACAGAATACACGGAGTTGGAAGGGACCCACAAGGATCCTCGAGTCCATGTGGCCCTGCACACGACAGCCCCAGGAGCCACACCACGTGCCCGAGCCAGACGTCCAAACGCTTCCTGAACTCAAGGTAAGTCACCCAAGCACTTTCACTACGGCACAAACCAGCACTGCCGCTAAGTGCAGCCAACCCACCCCGTTCCCGCGGTGCAGCTGCACGCCAGCGTCCCACTCTCTGGCCCGATTTCGAAGCGAAGCCGCGAGTATCCGCGTGGGCGCCGCTGCCGCAGCCCCAGCTCCCCTCCCGGCCTCGCTCACCGGGAAGCTCCGGCAGCTCCGGCCCCAACGCAGGAGCCAAGATGGCGGCGGCGGGCGGGGAGCGTGGCTCTCGCGAGAGGCGGGGCGGGCGGGGTTCGGCGGCGCCAATGGGGCTCGCGCTGGCGGCAGTTTGAAGCCCTTCGGCGGCGCGCGCGGCCCGGCCCGGCCCGGCCCGGTTTCCCTCAGGGCCGCCTCGGTCCCGCTCTCTCCGCGCTCCGCTTCCCCCGCTCGGAGCCATGGACGTGGCCAGCGGCTTCTTCGGCAAGCTGCGGGACCTGGCTCTCACGGTGGAGAAGGAGGTGAAGCAGCTGGAGCGGGCCATGCAGCGGGAGGACGCGGGTAAGCGCAGCCCGCGGCCATGGGCGGCACGCCTGGGCCTGGTGGTTTCGCAGTCGTTCCTCGGGACTCCCTGCTCGATTTGCCTTCCCGCCTGCCCCCTGTGCTCCTCTGTGTTATAGATATGTATTATAATATTGGCTTTCCGCAGATATTAAAGAATGTCATATGTATAATGTTAAAATTATTTCACTTTAAGAATGTAGTTTGTTCTGTTAATAGCTGATGTGGTTATGCTTTTAACGACTAAACTGTCTGCTTAGTTAGATAACACTTGTAATAGAATATCACTATACTTTGTTCATTAAATACGTATGGGAGAACCAATCCATCCTTGAGTGGAAGAAATCCGTGCAGATGTGATACAAGGAAGTTCAGAAGTTAAGGAATGATTCATCCAGGGCCCCTTGTTAACGAAGTATATCGCTGATGCTTGTCAAAAGTAAGATGGGTAATGAGGATTTATTGTAAAAAAGGGAGGACAGCCTAACCCCTGAAGCGGCTGGAACCAGGTTCGTAGCTTGGGCCGAATCCAAGAACCTAGAGAGCAAGCGAGACAAGGAAAGGTAAAAAGTTCAACTGAGAGGAAGACTTCATGCTTCCACCAGGATGCCCTGCGCAGGCACAAATAACCTTTGAGCCCATTATAATACGAAGCGGGGGTAGGTCATGGATATGTCCAGGCGCATTGGGAAGTCTAATGCATATGGAATACTTTAAAGGATAAATACAGAGAGGAGTGCTGTGGTCGGTGCGCGCCCTTGGTGGAGCAGAGACTCCCCGGCTGCCCAGCGCTGTAACTTTTGCTTTATTGTATTGTCCCTTATTGTCTTTTTATTAAATACTTTTAAATCCTAACAGGAGAGTGAACTGCGTTTTTCACATCTGGGAGTGCCTTTGGTGGGCCCGGGGATGAGCCTGGGAGTTGCTTGGCTGTGAATTGTTTGGGCTCGTCCTCGTCTCGTCTCTCTGAGTTCATTTGTGGGTGTGTGGCTGAGTTTTTGTCACGGAAAAAAACCAGGATGAGTGGGATGAAATAAGAATCACATTCTTGCTTCTCCTTCTTTTCGTGGCTTGATACAGGAAAAGGTTTGCAGGGCATGCTCTCTCCCTGGACGGATAGCTCAGGCTTCCAGTTGTATTTGTCTCTGTTCTATGTCTTGTCATGTAGCAGGTGCCCTCTTTTACACTGTTTGTGTTAGCCTTGGCTTCTAGTGAAAAAAGTAACGAGTGCTGCGTTGTGCAAGTGAACAATGTACCTGCCCACAAGGAAATGAGATGGAAGAATTCAGTTTTCTGCTGATATTTGTTTTTCACTAGTCTCTATATGACTTTTTTGGTTTTTTTTATTTCATGAAAGCTCTTTAAGGATAAAATTTTAACATAAGTAATTCTTGACAGCCCACAGACCTACCTGTTTTATCAAAATCTGTCATATACAGTATTAGCTGCAGCATTAAATTGGAAGCCTGGGCAGTTTCTCTGTGGAGTTTAACACACTATATAAAGTGCAGTTTTTTGCTGTGCAAGATACCAGACAGGAACTTGTTCTCTTTGGGTTTGTCTGTATTGACTCTCTCTCATGTATGAATCCAACATCTCTAATATCAAAGAAACATACAATGGTTTGAGTTGGAATGGATCTTAAAGATCACCTAGTTCCAACCCCCCTGCCATGGGCAGGGACACCTTTCACTAGACCAGGTTGCTCAGAGCCCCATCCAATCTGACTTTGGACACTTCCAGAGGTGGGGCATCCACATCTTCTCTGGGCAGCTTGTTCCAGAGCCTCACCATTCTCACAGCAAAGAACTTCCTCCTGATATCTAATCTAAATATACTCTCTTAGTTAGAATCCAATCCCCCTTGTCCTGTAACTATGTGCCTTTGTAAAAAGTCCTTCTCCATCTTTCTTCTAGGATCCCTTCAGGTACTGGAAGGCTGCAATTAGTTCATCCTGAAGCAGCCTCTGTTCTGGACTGAACAATTCCAATACTCTCAACCTTTCGTCACAGGACAGGTTCTCCATCCCTCTGATCATCTCAGTGTCCCTTCTCTATACTCGCTCCAGCAGGTCCCTGTCCCTCCTGTGCTGGGCCCCCAGAGCTGATGCAGCACTGCAGGTGGGGTCTCAGCAGAGCAGAGGGGCAGAATCCCCTCCCTGGCCCTGCTGCCCTCACTGCTTTGGATGCAGCCCAGGACACCACTGGCTCTCTGGGCTGTCAGTGCACACTGGCAGCTCATGTCCAGTCTCTTGTCTGCTAATACAGGAAATTGCATTCCCATGTAGAATGGTACTTTCATGCTGAAACACTAATACACCTCTTTTACTTTCCAAACTCTTCTATGTGAACATGCATATTGAAGACTATGAAGATGAATCTCCAGCAACAGTCTTACAAGACCTTCATTGTGAAATCAAGTCTCAGAAGGTAATTCTTAACTCTCTTCCTTCTTGAAAAATTACATGTGTGTGCATGTTCCATAAACTTACGATTCTGTTTTTTATAAGGTTTTGTACACTTATGTCCTATATATTCCTGGTATTCTGTAGGTATATATACCTGATGGTTTTCAGGTATGGCAAAGACCTAAATTCTCTGCTTATCTTCATCTGAATTGCAGTTGAATATTTACTCCCAAAATGCTTCATGTGTAAACAACTACCATGTGATGATTTGAAACCCAGTATTTGTATGTTCCCCTCTCCCCTCTCTGTCTCCAAAGGAAGATGTTAGTGCCAGTCTTGGTAAGAGTTGCTCTGAAAAAAAAGCAATTCATGAGTTTATGAAGACAAGTGAAATCTTGATGCAAAGAAATGCAGAAGATCTTGGAAAAATAAGAGAGCTGTTCCAGAAATATGGCTACAAACCACATGTCAAAGACTCTACAGGTAATATTTCCTGTCAATACAGTTTGTGAAGAAAAGTATCATTTTTATAAAATGTTTCTCTTTAGCTATGTGTATATTTCTATTAATTAAGAGATCAAGTACATCCGTGATATTTGCTTTGTAATTATATCCAGAGGGTACAAGATTTTGTTGTGATTGGTGCCATAAGAATAAACCAAAACACAAACACTTGGAGTTAGATCTTCTGACATGCCTTTAGGTTAGTGTGTGTTGAGTTTGGGGTTTTTTCCAGTAAAATTATATTCAGAAAACATGTTAGCAAGCATGTTTTCATAACCCAGAGAATTACGCTGCTTCTCATGCATGAAGAACTATTGTAGATGCACCTCAGTTGGTTTGTATTTATATGTGGTTTCATTACCTTAAATCACCCTAGAGAAAACCTTAAAATGTCTTTCACAGCACAAATGGGACAAGAGAAGAATGTACAGAAATTGGTGGCATGTGACAAGCAGTAGCAGCTTGATTATTGGAGGGGAAGGAGGTCCTTAATCCAGTCAGAAAATGCACAACTGTCTGAAAAACCCACATGTGCCAAATGAGTTAAAGTACTATAGCTGTCAGTACTACACATACTCCTTTTGGTATCAAGGGCCAAATCAGGATTCAAAAAGCCTTTGATGGGGTCTTAACCTTCCCTGAGCATTATGCAGTTACTACACAAACCAAAATTATGGTTGTGGACCATACTGATGTCTAAGTTCAGCTACTGTAGCTGTTTTACACAGAGAGGGCAGAAGGCTCTGATTTTTATACCTTTCTTCCTATTCACTCTTTGCCTTTAAAGAAGTCTCCAAGCAGAGCTACAAGGTTAAATTCTTTTTTAAGTTGTATTTTTAAGCTAGGCATATCTGAAGACATAATACCACTGCACACCAGAAGGTATATTACTTTAAATAGCCTCTCTCCCCCTACCTACCTCACAGAATCAATTAAGTTGGAAAAGACTTCTGAATCATCAAGTCCAACCTGTGGCTGAACACCAAGAAGTCAACCAGACCATGGCACTGAGTGCCACATCCAGTCTTTCCTTAAACACCTCCAGGGACAGTGACTCCACCACCTCCCTGGGAAGTCATTCCAATGTCTAATAATCCTTTCTGTGAAAAAATTCTTGCTAATGTCCAACCTGAATCTCCCCTGGTGCAGCTTAAGACTGTTCTCTCATCCTGTCATTTGTTAACTGGGAGAAGACACCGACTCCCACTTGGCTGCACCCTCCTTTCAGGCAGTTGTAGAGAGCAATAAGGTCTCCTCTGAGCCTCTTTTTCTCCAGGCTAAACACCCCCAGCTCCCTCAGCCACTCCTCACAGGATTTATGCTCCAGACTCTTCCCCAGCTCCATTGCCCTTCACTTACTACATCATGCAGAACTTCACGAATGTTTTGGGGTGTTTTGGTTTATCTAACTCCAGAAATGTACAAATTACACATTTACATATTTTTGCAGTGGACTCTTGTTATCAAAAAAAGCTATCTTCTTTCACAAATTTTTAGTTGCTGCTTCGTAACCTTTCCTCAAAATTGTTTTCCTGAAGCATGAGCATTCTAGTGCTGTGTGCAGCCTTTGCTCTTTCCCCAAACACCTTTTCATCTCCAAGTAGGGAGAAAAAATACACTTATGTAAAAAATCCTTGAATTTCATTTCCCCTAGAAATAATATTTACCAACAGAGTGAAATTCAGTAAATGTGTGACTTATAAATATAGCTTAGCCTGATATGAGCTTTGATATCTATTGTAGCTTTGGGTTCAGTACTTTAAAGTGAAAGGATTGTATTTTTTATAATAACAAGTAAAAAATTTTGAATACTGGGGAAGTGTCCAAATTTATTTTATAAATTCTTTAAACAGAAACTTCTGACATATTTTATTTTTCATTTCTTTCCTTAAAAAGAAGAGGAAGAAGTTAACAGTGAATCAGCAATGTCTGTCCAGAATAAATCTGATGAAGAAAAAGCAAACGATGTATCCGCTTGTGCAGAGAAGGCACTGTTGCCCAAAGACCTGCTGCGTAACCCCCAGCTCTCTGATTTTGGTCTTTCACAATACACTTTCTCCAGGCCTTGGAGTGCAGTGAAATCACAGCACACAAGTGCACATCAACAAAAGTCAAAGAATGAGACGCCACTCAAATTGCGAACACCCCGGGCTTTGCCCAAAACACCGAAATGTAAGCTAAAGATGGATGATTATGAGTGTATAACACCAAAACTTGAACACTTCGGCATTAGTGAACATACCATGTGTATGAATGAAGATTACACAATGTCACTTATTCATAAAACTTCTCAGACAATCAAAAAGTAAGTTACTGGAGCTCAGATTGTTTCTTTACTGAATTTTCTGTATTTTCTTCTTGCTGTACTATTTTCTTGCTCCTATCACCCTTCTCTTTGTCTTCAGGTGGGTGACTGTAATATCTCAGCTAGTTGGTCCTGTGTTATTTAATTCTCTACACATCTTTTCATGTACTCATTGCAGTGCCAGATGCTGACATGAAATACACCTGATGTGCTCCTTTCCTTGACTGCACCATAAGAATCTTCCATACACAATGTATTTACAAAGAGAAAAACACAATGTGATCTGTTGCTTTCCATAACCAAAGGTTTGGGCCTGGGCTTGTCTGCCAGATTACACAGCCAGTATAAAGGTTTCAGAAGCTTTATTAATATAAACAGAAAACAGTTTGTAAAACATTCCGTAAATTTATAGTAGCACTGTATTGTCTCTAACATAAGCCCCACCTTACAAACAGTTTATTCCTTTTGCTCCAGTCTTCTGTTGAAAAGACTTCTCTAGATTTTTACTGTTCTAATTATAAAGAAAAATAATTGCAGCTGTGAGGTCATGCACGTAGTTAATAGGTCATGTTTTTATAGTTAGTAATATGTTCTATTTTAAAAGCTGATAGTACCTAAATATTTGATATTTAGAGAAGTTATTTGGAAAACAATGATCATATGCATGGAAACCACTTTAAAAATTCTACTAGTTCTACTTGTTGTAAAAACTATAAATCATGTGGTTTCAATTGTCTCTAAGACTTTGAAGACATAACTGACTTGACAAGTTACTTTTTTTTATTTTTAAAGTTTGAGATGTGTTCATGCACGTAAAATATATACCACCCATACTGTTTATTGGGGTTTTTTTTCAACTTAGACATTTTGTAAGGAAGATCTAAATCAGGTTATCATAGATAAGGTTACTTTTTAAATATTTAAAATAATTCTCTTTTGAGTCAGAGTTTTATGTGTAGGTTAGGTAAGCTTCCACTTTTTGCCTGGTATTGTCTTTTAACTGCATATGCCATTTTTTCACTAGAATATCTTGGATATGAAAAAATAATTTTTAAAATTCTTGTTTCCAGTGTTATGGAATTAATATTAAATAGCTTGTCACTTTGAAATCACTACATTTTCTTTTAAAACATTTTTGGGATTTTTTCCTTTTAAATAGTTACGTAATTACTAAAATTACTTTAAAGCTCTAGTATTTGATTATGATAAAGAATCTTATTTAAAATCAAAAATTTAATTAAAAATCTTTTAGTGCTCACAAGACCTTTATTAGTTTAAAAGACCTTTATTAGTTTAAAAGCAGAAAATACTTCCTCTTGTTCTATAGAATTTCAAAGGCGACAGGCAGCTCAAAATAAAATCCCTAACACAGAATTGATCATCTGGGGTATCTGTCCTACCCTGAACATCTGGTTGGCTGGTTTGGGTTTGGTTTTTCTTAATGCTTTAGATTGAAATCTTCAGTGTATTTGATCATTTGTGGCTGGACTGAACATTTGCATACTACAAATTGTGGTAGAATCACAAATGAAAAAATCTATTAAAAATTCATGTTTGAGAAAACTGGTATTTTACTTGCATATTCATGAATGAATACTAGATAATTGATTAGGTTGGCGATATTCCTTTAATTGTCACTTCTTCGTAATACTTGAGAGCTAATTGGGGATTTGGTTTTCAGGTTGGTTAAAAGAGACGATGATGAAGGGAATTTGCCAGAAATGACAGTCAGGGAAATCATGGTTACTCCTGCATCAAAATCAAGTAAGAGAGCTGAAAATGGTAAGTTAAAAATATGTGAAATACATGTATATACGCATTTTTACAGAATGCATGTGTAAATGCATTGTAAACGCTTGGTTAACTTTGTTTAAATATGGTTAATTCAGGGCAAGTCATTGTATGAGTACTAATGTCTAAAAATTGTTGATGACTTCTATGGGAAAGTTTCTTACTTCCTATAAATCTTTCCTCATTCTTGTACTCATATCCAACTGGAATTATGCAGAGGAATTAATAATTTTGTAACTGCAGCTTATCTGTATTTGAAATAAAAATACCGTTTTGCCAACTTAGCCTTTTATTTCCTGAGAATATCCATTGGATCCGTTTAAAGATAGGAAAGAAAGGGGTTAGCCAGACAGTAATTTAAGATTTCTCAAGAGTAATGCTAAAATGTCTTTGAGAGGAGAAATAGGTTATTTAAAAATCTTGGAACAAACATAGTGACCATTGGGTAAATGAGAAGGTAAAGCAATGCTAATGTAAGTTGGGCTTCTTCAGTTATGTTCAGTAGTGGGACTAGAATGATTACTTTGCATTTGCTGCTTTTAAGGAATACTGTAGTTTCAATGGATCAAACAAAATACCAACTAAAAGGATATACATGTTTTAGAAAATTAATCTGGAAATAGTTATATATGTTTGCATACCTATAATTTTTAATTTTATTTCACTCACCCTTTAGCAGCAGTGGACTGGATGGCTTCTCCTATGGTATTTGTGTTCTGTACTCCCGATGTGAAGATCTCTTCAAAAACAAATAGTACAGTATTATCAAGGTCACCAGAGACAAAGGAACTGCCTCTTCCCAGTCATACAACAACACCACAGTGTCCAGATTTTCAAACAAGATGGCTAAAAGCAGAAGCTAAGGTAGTAAATAGCAATTATGTACATTTTCACACACTTTGCCATAAGCAGATTTTAAAATGTCAGTTTGGGATTCTTTTCCAATACTTTTTTCTTATGTCACTGTAAAGGTTCTTTCTAATTGTAATTCTGTAAGAACATTTACTAAATACTTTACCTAACATAAGTAAATTAACTGAAAGCATTTAATACTTCTTTTGCAGCAGCAGGTAACGCCAGGGGGAAAGATTGAGTCAGTGACAAAGAATGATGCAAAAGATACGCAATGCAAAGAAGATAGAATTCCTTTTGCTGCGAGCTCTGATGAGTATCTTAAACATTCTGGGGACCCCTCCCCTCCCAAACTGAAACACTATGACCAGTTACTCAATACTCCTCCACCTCCAGAGATAACAAGGATACCAGATAATGTTCTAAAGGTTAGCTAATATATGGGTTTTTTCCCTAACCAATTCTAATATCAAAATACTAAAATTAAAAGGGACTAGTTCTATCTGTAAACTATGCATTTTGAGTTCTTAGGTAATTCTTTTTATTTCTGTTTAATGTTTCCTATAGATTCTTTCCCAATATAATCATAAGGTAGGCTCTTCTAAAGCCAAGGAAATGGAGACCAAGGCAGGAAATACTACAAGATATGAGAGTGATTCCACTGATTACTGCAACAAAGAGAACAGGTATGATTACATTTTACAATTTTGGTTAAGTAATTTAATTTGTAGGAGGTACAAAGAGGCTTTAATGCACTTAGAGACTCATGTAGCAGCTTGCTCTTCAACTACCAGAACAGCTCCTGCTTCTGTGACTAAATAACTGGGTTTTGGCATGATATGTGACTACCTGTTTGTAAAGAACAAATATTATAATTGATGGTGTGTTTGGATCCTCCCAAATTAAAACAAACAAACAAGGAAAAAAAGCACCAAAAAAAAGAAAGGAAGAATTTTACTGTAGGTTTATCTGTAGGTATACTTCACTTTGTGGTAATCAAAGCACCAGCGAATGCTGAGTAAATTTAGGCAATAAAAAAAAAGAATTTGGTGAAAGGTAACTAAATGAGAACTGATTTCACAGTTGTGTTGGCAAAGACAAAATTCTTCAAAATGAAAAGCTACAATAAATGTGAGTAATCTTAGAACAATTGAATAATAGTTTTAGAAGAACACCATCAATTTGAATAAAAAGAAATTTTTATAACTTTATCAAAGTGCAGATATTCTTGAATCAATGTAATATATATTATGTTTACTGGTTATCTGTTAAACTTAGAGTCTGTACAGATTATTTAAATAGGAAGTACAAGGAACATGTCAGTTGAAGGAATTTCAATAGGAGGTACAAGGAACAACCCAGAGTGAGACTGATAAAAGTTGGTATCTTACTATACTTGGGAGATGGAATCTATTTGAGTAATCTCACTTTAGCCAACCCTTCATTTTTTGATGTCAAGATAAAAAAGACAAGCTTTCAATATTTTTGTCTTCTGCTAATTCAAAATATGATTCAAATAAGCTCATGAACATGTCTGGGTATATTTTCAGAGGATATCGTGGAATTTTCAAGCCAAATATCTGAAATCAAACTGAAGACCATGTTGAAACTGTTCACATCCATGGATCTTATCACCAAATCATAACAAGTTCAAAAAGCAAAAGAAATACTGGTGGAGAGAAAGAACCATACCAAGAAAAAGCTATTTTTAACAGAGAAAAATTCTTTATCCATGATGTGGATAAACTTGTTTGAAGTAACAGTTTGTGCTTAATTTTCTATTGATATTATTGCCAAAATACATTTAGGGATTTTAAACATATTACATTTCAAAGAGGAATGGAGGTCCATGTACAAGGTAGTACTTCATTTGTTTGCCATGCAGGATTGCTTTTGCAGTAGGCTGTAGAGAGTGCAGTTAGGCTGTAATAAAAGGAAAGTCCAGTATGTTGCTTTAAAAAATGGGTATCTCTGGCTATTCTGGTGACTCTGCATCGTTTCAGGGCTGAGGATGAAGTCTTGTACTTCAACAGTATTTGGTATCTTCAACAAAAACAAGTCGGGTTTTTTGTATTGGAAGAATAACTCCAGCTTTACTGTTTAAAGCACTTCAGTGCTTTTAGTCTTTCCTGCACTGCTAAGGTGTCTCTGATACATTCCTGTATCAGACTGACTTACTTCTCTGGCCCTCAGGCATTTCCCATACAGCTTCTTTTGTAATATAGGTCAACGTGGTATCAGGTGCTATGCATCTGCTTTCCTTGTAGCCCTAGAAAGTGGCTCTGGCTCTACTGTGAATCAACTGAATATGTGCAATTGTTACTGGTTGTGCCTATCTTCAGCTGCGTGGAAGAAGGTGCTGGCAGGCATGTAGGTGATTGCTGCTTCTCCTCCTGCTGCCTCATGTTTTCTCTTCAGGGCTGATGTCACTTCTAAATGTGCACATCTAACCCTGTACTAGCTGACCGAGCTGAAGTTCTCAGAGCTGTTTGGCACTCTTTTGGTAGTCATAGTAATTGGGATATTTTTCCTACTATCACTTTTACTGTTTACCACTAGAAAACCCAGCTCCACATCTGTGTTTGAAGCCAGTTTGCTGTTTCCAGTGTCAGCTATTCCTCTAAGTGCTTACAGGGCTGCTCTTACCATTTGTCTTCCAGTTGATAACTAAAATTCTGTCATTTATATGAGGGCAAACATGCAATGAATGAGAAGGAAGAGACTGTCCCAGGAGATGGGGATAAGTGTATGTTTTTCTGAACTCAGCTCCACATTTTTTTACATCTTCAGGGTATGTAAACATCTAGAGATGCTACAAGTATTTCTTCAGTTGCTTAGACAGACTTGTCCTGATTGAAACTTAACAAGTAAAAGTGCCTTTTTCCTGCTATTATAGTCATCTTCCAGGATAAGTGTACATCACAATAATTGGAGAATGTGATTTTCTACTAGTTCTGACCTGGGCACATTGTCATTGAAAATGCTAGTTTCTGTTTAAAAATATATGTGTTTTAATGTGTCAATCTGTGAGCTTAATTAATTTTGGATACTAAATAAATCGGTCTCAAATGTTTGGTGTCTGCTATAAGAACACTTACTTGTTCCATCCATCCTCTTCAGAGAAGGAAGGCCAAACCTGCCTCCAGCTTCTTCATAGATTAAAACCACGTGGTGGGGTGAATGCTGGTTCTGGAATTTCATGGCCTTGGAAAGGTACAAAGTCTTCTTGCTGCAAAAGCAAAAGTGTTTCAACCAGACAGATTTACCAGCACTAAACAGGAGGGATTTCACAGCCTGCATTCTCTTTCTTGTCCTAAAGCAAGCCAGATATTCTTTTAACATGAAATGGGACAAGAGCACTACTGTCTCAGACTTTGCTGTATTCCCCCTGACTTCAACTATCGAAATTCACAAAAGGGCCTAGAGAAGCTTTTTCCCAAAAGTTGAGAACAACTCAGCACTTTATTGTGCTTTCTTCCATTAGGGAACTGTGGAGCTGTACCTTGCAGTGCTGGGGTTCTCACTGCAAGGCACTTGTATCATTTTGCTTGCCTATTAATATTTTCTGCTACATATCATTAACTAATATGAAAGGGATTCAACTAATATGTTGAGATACAAATTATCTTCACTATGACAATTGAAACCTTAAAATCTACTGGTCTACTCAAACTATTGTGACATGATACAGGGGTGACACTTTTGGAATTGAGAAATGAAGTTGTACACATTGGTTTTGTTTTTCTTGCCTGTGATATTACTCTAATACAAATAAAATTGTTGTTTGTATTTGTATTCTTTTTTACAGGTAAAGCATTGCTCTGAGGTAGATATAAACACAGCAGCAAAACAAAAATTAGTTTTAGTTTGCCATGCTTCCACCTTTTGAAATTCTTTTAGGTTTCAGGATACAAACAGTAGTTTGAGTATTGAGAATGAGGGAGGGAAATGACAGAAGTGAAAGTGTAAGCACTGGAACAGGCTGCCCAGAGAGGCAGTGGAGTCTCCTCCTCTGGAGATACTCAAAATCCACCTGGATGCAATCCTATGCAATCTGCTGTAGCATGGGGGTGGGACAAGTGCCTGTGTGGCTGGCTGATATACTGGAACAACCAAGGATGTAGCCATGGGGCTGGAGGGAGGGTAAAACTCCTCTTAAGCCAGTGGTGCTGCTGGAGAAGGGCTCATCCACCTGCACTCTAAAGTTATTAACATGTCTAAGTGGGAATGATGCAAAAGAACTTAAATTTTACATGTTGGTTTATTGTGGGGTGAATCTCTTCAGCAGCATGGGCCTGTCAGGAAGTGCAGTTTGAATAAACAGTAGCTAAATAAGTAGCAAACAGTGGTGCTGTAAGAGGCAGTCTTCACCTGAAAACAAGCAAAATTGAAAGAGTACGGTTCTGGGTTGTGCTTTATTTAGTTTAACTGGCAGCTGCTCCCACTAGATTCTGTTTCACAAATTCCCTTGCACAGAATCTAGGGGTTGTATGGTTTTACAATGGATTTCTTCATTTGTCAAGACACTGAAAGGCTAATTATTTTTGTTTTCTCTTCTAGTTTGTCCTTCCCAACAGTAATCTCAGCCTCAGCTTTTGCCCATGTGAGTGCTAGATCAGATGTAAAAGGAAGGGTGAGAATGGGATCACATCTAGCAGTGCCTGCTCTCAGAAAAGATTGAACCCAGCACAAAATTGCTCTTGAGTATTTAAAAACATCTGGGAAGTAACCAAAAAAGCATAGCCTTTACTTTTCCTTCATTTGCTGTGGTTCCTAATATTTTTTCTTTTCTTTATAAAGTATATGAAATGTGGCAGCTAACAGAAGCTTCTCCCCTATTTCCCATTTGTTGTTAAAGGAGCATCTCAATTGTTCTGCCCAGAAAGCCCCTTAATTAAGGTGACCAGTGCTTTCTTATCTTGGAAATTCTTTGCCTGAGATTGAACACAATTATAGGTCTCTCTGTGAAATGAAACTTCCCAGATGGTTTTCAAAGGGATAATTGACAAGCATTACTTCTAGTGCCTCCCACTGTGCTTTTGTTGATGTTGTTATTAACCACTGGAGCAATAATTGGAGTCCAGGCTTCCTTGTTTGTTTAAAGCACCATGGGTGCTTTAAATTTCCTGGAAAATGTTCTATTTGCTTTGTTACCACTTGTCACTGTTCAAATGTTCCAGCACTCATGGTGGTTGCACGTGCTCCATCAACAGCTGTAGCTGGTGTTGGATCTGCCTTCTGTTTTGGGAGTACCTTGTTGTTTCTCCATGGGACAGTAATATGGATATTGTGGTGTTTATAAGGAGCAAAGACAATATCCAGTGGCCACACTATGGAATCACGTGTGTTAGTCCAAAGGAGCACAACTTTCTGCGAGGAAGTCATTGGATGATGCTGCCTATATCAACTTAAGTGTAAAACCTTATGCTGTTCTTGCACTAATACTTACTTTTATAAAGTTGACATCATAGTAGGGAGCAAACCAGATCCAGGAATTTCTTTGAGCTTGTCTTGCCTAACTCAATTTGAAGAGTTAAAAAAAAAAAAAAAAAGTAGACAAATGTATCTGCATGGGAGATGGTCCGTGGAATAAGAATCTGTGTCACACATACGTTTCTCCTGGGGAGAGACCAAGCAAAGAATAGTTTGCAGAATACCCAGCAGGAAGGTGTTCAGATATTTCCATAATTTTTGGCATATTTTATTCCTGGCTTAAAGCCCTGGGGTTTTTTAATGATTGCTTATGAAATTGTTGAAAACCAGTCTAGGGCCTTCTGCCTGTTTGCACCTTTCCTCCCCCAGCTGCAGGAGGTTGGCAGTTGCATCATGGCACTTGTGGCTGCAGGGAAATCCATTCCTGCTTGCCCAAGCACCAGGAGCTAATTACTGTTTTCCTGGATTAAATTGTTCAGGGACTGTGCACTTACCCAAATCACTGCCTGTATGCAAAGGCATTGGTGGTTGTTGTGGCATGAGAAGGGAAAGGACAGGCATGGGAGCCATGATGTCCTCCTTCCCTGGATGGGTGAATCCTATCCTGTCTGTCCAGGTGCTTTAGTAAGGTTGCCTAAGTCTGTTTCTCCATAAGCACTTCAGTGGCACCTGAAGAAATTCCTCCTCTTCACCACAGTATCCTACGCTCCACACAAACTGCCCTTCCCCCTTCCTGGGACAACAGCTTGGGTGGCTGCGCGTGCATTGGGCTGAACAGAACAGAGCTGGTAGGACCAACCTGACACTTGGAAGAGGGCCCTATCCATAGGTGCAGAGTAGTGTGGTTTGTTGCTGGCCATGTAGGCTGCTATGGCCCTGGTGGAGACCTGTTTCAAATCTTTGGTACTTCTATAAGCACGTGCTTCCCTTCTCCCTTTCTAGCATAATCCTCCTGCTCTCCAGAGCAGTTGTTAAGGCAAAGGCAGTGGGGATGGGGCATGCTTTGCCAGCAGACCCATACCTGGACTCTACCCAGCCCCAGCTGAGCAGGCACTTGGGGGTGGGTGAACTGCCATATGCCTGGTGCTCTTCCTCAAATGTTCTCCCTGAAACCACTGTTGTGGCTCTCTGCTCCTGTCCTCTAAAGTCTGGGCCAGGTGCAGTTTCAGTACCATGCTTTATATTGCAAAACTGAGAATTTGCTGACAATACTTAATATTTTCCTGCTGCACCACAGCTGTTTCTGCTTTTGACCAGAGCTGTAAAGAAAAATTGAAGTCTCCACAACAGCTCCAGTCAGATGACAAACGTGGAGGGAGGACTGCATCTGGTACTGCCCAGGTTATTGACAAAGTGTGTGAATTGTCC
This sequence comes from Notiomystis cincta, assembly GCA_013398075.1. NCBI lineage: Eukaryota > Metazoa > Chordata > Aves > Passeriformes > Notiomystidae > Notiomystis > Notiomystis cincta. The sequence goes on along the minus strand of VZRX01003958.1, from coordinate 18,088 downwards.
TCACTTTTTAAACTACGGAGGGAATTAACCCCCACACCAGGACCTCTCCCAAAAGTGTTGCAGAACTTATGAGAGGCTTGTACTGCCACTGCAGGAAAGAAGCTGGCTTTCTGATGCTGTAGTCTCTGTTCCTGGACATACATACATATGTGTGTATACACACAGGTACCTACCTGTACTGGAGGGATGATGAAATCAGAAGGTGACTATGAAAACTTAATTAAGGCCTGAGCATGTTGAAAATAATCTTTTTTTCTCCCCCTCTTAACTGAAAGCTTGGCTAATGATCAACAGTGGCAGCAATATGTAAGGTGTAACAAGGTAATGGTGGGGGAGTTCTTGGTGACGAAAAACTAATTTTTTATATACCTTCTTTTCTGTTTATTAGATTGAAAGAAACATTGGCTTAGGTGCATAAAATGAGGAGGAAAACTTAAGCAAACTTGACTCTTAGTTCTGAGGAAGCACAGCAGAGAGTCCTTCATGACAAGCCAAACCTAGATGGGCAGGAAAGACACTCCAGAAGGGACACAAAAAGGAAGAAGCCACATCTATGGGAGTAGGGCAGCCTCCAGTAGGTGCTACTGACAGTAAAAAAAGAAATTAGGGGAAGTTACCTCGGTTCTGTAGCTGGGTCTTTTTGGCTGTGCTACACCCCACAGGCAAGATGTGGAATGCTTCTGGCCCTGCCAAGGAACCCAGCTCACCAGGCCTGCTGCTGCAGCCAGAGGCCAGGGGACACAGGCTGGAGACCTGCAGGAGTGACCTGGATGTTTGTCACTCGTTGGAGGCAGAGAAAAATGGCTCTCTGAGAAAGGTCAGGGAGAAGGGGATGCCTGGAGAGACACCTGCAAGATGTAATTAGAGGCTCCTGGTGGGGCAGGAGGTGAGAGATATCCTGCTGGGCAGGGCTGGGGGTTACCTCTGAGAAATGTCAAAGTCAGGAAACCTCTTCTTGAGAGCTATCATCCTAGTTCTTTGCCTTAACTCGGCTGGGAGATAAAAAGCTTTGGAGGAGTGATTGCTATTGACTGTCAATAGCTACACTGTCAATAGCTTTAAAAAGCAGCATTGACAGTGTAGCCATGTAACAGAGTTGTGTCTCAGGCCTTTAAGCATCAAAAAAAGGAAAATACCTCATCCAGCTGCCTTGATGAGGGACAAAAATTCCTCATCAAATTGCTGCATACAAAGCAAATCCTGAGGACTGACAAATCTGGATGCCAGTGTTGTCTACACCACTTCCTGAGCATACGGTATTGCTCAGTTGATGAGCATGTTTTAATTTCCCCAAACCACAGTGCTCTACATATTTTGCTCTTTTTAGGGACTAATACCCCTGCTCAACTTTTACAGTAGCTTTCAGAGACAAACACAACCAGGTTACTGCGACTGAATTCCCTCCTGTATACTAGCTTAGCTGGTGACAGCTTTCACTTCCCTTTCACCTCTTGCCACATCTGGAGCATTGTACCCTGGCAGTGTCTGTTTCCACAGCTGCTGCCGTCAGCTTGGATTGCCAAGTGGATTGTTGATGTAGGAAACCCCTAAACTGAACTATATTCTTCTCCTAAGTGTCTTTTCCCATAATAATAAGCTCTGCACTTCCACATTACTTTTCTGTGTGAATTGAGGGCCAGAGATCCCAAGAGATGTTTATCCTGAAAGAGGTGAGGAAGAGATCAGCTGAGGTTTATACATTCATGGCAGTCAAGGCAAGGTAAACTCCTCAACCAAACAAGCTGAATGAACTATTTGCTACGGAAGGCAGTTCTACACGTTCATTTCCTGACGATTTTGCTCCATGTGCCACCACATATAAAGCCAGTAGATGTTCTTTTTCTCTGCCAGCTGAGCAGGCACCAGCATTCCCTGGCCATGTCTCCCATTCCAGCAGCAAAGTCAGGTCACCTCCCAGCACAGCTGAGTTACAGACATAGGCTCAGTTGCCGCAGTTGCCTTTTATAGTGATTACTTCTAAGAATTATCCTTAGCTGCAATTAAAGCAAAAACCAGGACACGAAACTGAGGAAATGCCAATGTTCCTGTATATCTCTAATGGCAGGTTTGTCCTTCCCTTTGGTGGGAGTTGTGCAACTCTGTAATTATATGCTGGTTACTCACCGCACTCATTTTGCAGGATAGATGATGCCCTGGGGCAAGTCAGTGAGACCCCTTAGAAGTGGTCTTTGCTTCTCTGTCTGTCCAGGTTTTTCAGGTGTCCCCAGTCTGAGCAAGCCTGCCCTGGTAACACAAGTCCCTGAGCTGTTCCAACACATGGGGTTCCTCACAGCAGCACTATTTGGAGTACCACTGCCTCACACCAGAGGTGACTACGTCACAGAAAAACATCCCACCCATGCCAGCTCTGGCAACTATAAGTCAGCTCCACTGCCACTTCCAGTCCTTTATAAGCAGCATTTTTAAGTGTCTTTTCTTGAGCTCTCTTTAATAAAAGGTGGGGACCACTTTTCAGTCTTAGGGGAGAAGTGACTCATGTAGGTAATCCTGTGAGTGAGACATTCTTGAAATCTGAAATTGCAACTCCCTAACTTAGAACCCAGAGAAAGGGGACAGAAGAGGGTTAAGCCATGGGCAGAACTGAACCTAAAAGCCCTCAGGCTATACTGAACCAAGGGACTCCTGAGAGGGAAAGAGACCCTATATGGATCCCAGCTCATGACAAAGCACACCTTGTCCTCAGCAAAAAGGAACATTTACTTCAGTCCCAGCCTCTGCTCAGGCATTAGATGAGAAAGGTGGAGGTTCTAATGAGCAGTAACCGCTTGTAATCCTGCCCTTGCCTTGCTCTCAGCACACAGGGGCTCAAGGGGCAGGAACCAAGCATCTGGTCCTGCCTGGACTAGCTGGATGCTCCCAGTTGGCTAAGGACAGCTGGACACTGCTGAAGACCAGAGGCACCTGTGCATCTCGACATCTCCCCCTGCAGTGACAGAGGAAGCTGGCAAGCACCAAGCTAAGTCCCATACTGCACCACTTGCTGAGACATGGGTCACCTTCATCCTGCTCTTTAAGGTACCAGGCAACACCCACACATACCAGTCTTCCAGTTGCCCCATAGACAACTGAGATCCCTGAGCTACCCCTTCCTCCATTTCCAGATTCTGGAAGCTGACTACTGAACACCCTCAACCCCCACAGCATCATTAGTAACTTCTAACACAAAGCAGCCTCGAGGATCAATACACCACCACACAGTCAAAAGACTAATAACATCAATTTTTATTCCAAACAAGACAGAACTACAGAACACCTGTAATCCTCCTGGTCATAATTCATGGAAGTCTTTAGAACACTGGACACACTAACATACTATTCAAACTATAACAATCAGGGATAGGATGATGGCACTGCGAAAGGGGTTTCTTCTAAACAAACTAAAAGTTAAGTTTTAAGAGTTAACTTTCTTTTACGATGCTCAGCTTTGTCTTCAGGTGCTTAGCAACAAAAGCAAAAAAAATAAGCCTGCTTTAGAACAGCTCATAGGAGTAAACAGAATACATAATCATACAAAGAAGCAAGAGTTTAGTATGGTCTCATGCGGCTTGATGGGGGTGGTGCACGATTCGGAGGAGTAATTGCTATGTCCAAGTAGTCTCCTATCTGGAATTTCTGAGACTGCAGTGTCATAGAATCATCTGTGCCCTTCCTGCCCGACATGGTGCTGCCGATCTCCTTCACCCTAGTAGCAGAGGAAAGGCAAGTTAATTATCAGTGGCCAATCTCTCCAGATGTCCAAAACAGGAACTGCACTGGCCCATAACTCCCTTCCATGCCATTCCCTGCACTGCACACACATGTGGCTGTGTACTCAAAACACTGGGTTTTTTCTCTGCAGTCCTGGGTGCTCCAAGAAAAGCTACACCCAATGCTCTTCCTGACAGGGCAGAGGGCAGGGGAGCCTTCTACCCTATTATATTAAATACTACTGAGAACCCCTTACCCCCTACCATACAGACAAAGCACAAGACCCCACCAGATTCCAGAGCAGGGTACATCCACTGGATGCTGACAAAGATTAGCTCAAGCCATTTTGGAAGAGAGACACCTGCAATACAATCACTTCTGTAACTCAGGTGCAAGACCTACCAGGAACAAAGCATTATCTCAAGTTGAAGGGCCATGTTCCAGTTGCCAAAACAGCAACCAAAGCCCTCAAGCACACAAGTTCATTGTTTTGGGAACACATTAACAGGGATGGTCACCAAGCACAATTCAGAGGTTGTAGTGGTCATCATACAGAACCTCAGAAGTTTGGTATGTGGGTTCTGAACTTTAAAATCAGTGTTAATGAAGAATAATTTACTGCTCTGGTGCCCAAAATATTCTATCAACTCAGAGAATAAATGCCATTTACCTATAGCCAGGCCTCTTGAGATCTGTAAAAACAATTGCAAAGTTGAAATGTGTGCCCTTCTTCCGTGCTTCTGGGTAAACTTCTTTCACTAAGCTGGTCAGCTCTTTCAGAGTTGCGTCCATCCTGGATTAAACAAACAAACCAAAGTGCTTCACACTCTCAAAGGAACAGTAAAAAAGCTTCTCAAAACGTTTAAGATGAAGTCAATATATTGCTACAACTTAACGATATGTTTCTTTACCTTGGCATACCCTATGTCCACAGTTATTGATTGTAACACCAGGGAGAATGCACCACTTACTGCATACTGGAAGCAACATGCTCTAGTGAAAATGTGTCTGATTCACTCCAATATTCAGACAAATCTCTTCTTCTCCGTATACATTTCAACATCTGCATTTCCAGGTCTCTCTGAAAAGTTACCATCTAAACAGCAGGAGCCTTTTTTTTTAATTCATTCATACAAGGCACAGTGTAAGAGTTTCATCACCTTAGCTGACATCTATATTAAAATAAGTTTATTATTAGAGGAAATGTAAGAAAAGCAGAAAAATAAAACTGTTTTCCATTTCTGCCCTAGCAGGCAGCACTATTTTACCCAGCCTTCAACCAGAGCAGGACTAAAACTCATTTCGAGAATTTCAAGAACAAATGTACTCAGTCATCGCAACTAAAGTGTCTCTAATTATAGAGACTGTGCACTCACTCCAAGCGTCAGGCAACCAAGGAGCAGTGTGTTGACAGACAGTGCCCATTCTGACTTCTGCAGAAAGCAAACAACTCAGACACCAACAACAGCCTGGACAGAGTCCATAAATCCCACTTAGAAGTAAATTGGAACTGCATGCTTTAATAGCCACAAAAATGGATCTATTCAACTACACAAGGTACGAGTTACAACTCTGGCAAACATCATGAAGGGTTTAAAAAGTAGCATAATTCCTTTTCAAAGGCATTCTTCAAAATAATACAACAAAACCTAACATGTTTGCAACGGAGTCAAAGGCAGTTCTCCAAGAATCAATTTGACAGTGATAAAAAGCAGCTCTATGTTAAAGCACTGCTACCTGACCATGCAAAAAGAACACTTCTCTCTCAGAAGGGTCTGAGTTAAACCAAAAAACCATTCACACAATTCAAGCCTTCTGGGACAACTACTTCTAATGGATAAACGGGGCTGTTGGAACAAAATATACGCATTACAAGGAGAGCCTCTGCGTTGAGTAGATGTGTTGCGATAACCATCGCCACAGCACAAGCCAACAATTACTTGCGGCAGTAATTCGGCAATCCAGCCGCATTAAGTCTCAGCGGCTGAGTGCTCACTGCTGCGCAAAGCCGTGCTTCCAGAGATGTTCCCTCTTAGCTGCCAGGGCACAGCCAGAACCGCTCCACAGCAGCGGCGGCCAAAACTCCCCCGCGTCTCCTGCTCCGACCGGAGCCTGCACAACTCCCTGGGGCCCAGGCGAGGCCCCGCTGGCCCCGCGCCACGGCCAGGCGTAGAGGAGGCATCACTCACCAGGTGTAGATCTGCAGTTCGCTGGAGGGCACGTTGCCACGGGAGAACTCGTCCATGCGGTGGTGCCGCCCATTGTTGGTGGTGAAGACGCGAAGCAACAGCGGGCACGTCTGCGGGGTGAGAATGAGGATGGGGGTGAGGATGGGGGCGAGGAGCCGCAGGGGTGGGGATTAGGATGAGGGGCCGTTCGCCACGCCCACCACTCTGCCCGAGGCCTCACGTCGTCCCCAGACGCTCGCCACTCCCCCCACCCCCGCTGCCCGCCCTGGAGCGGCCGGAGAAGCGGCGCGGCAGCACAGGACACCTTCTCGCGGTCGATCGGCTTCTCTGGCTCCTTCTTAATCTCCTCCTGCGTCACCCGCGACTCCACCGCCATCTTGCCGCGCCGCTCCCGGATGTCCCGCCGCGCACCGCCCATCTCGCGAGAGCAGGAGCGGGGGCGGCTCCGGCAGGGCTCCTCCCCCAGGCCTGAGGCACCGCCCTTCCCACAGGGAGCCGCGGCCAGGCGCGGGTCTAACGTAGGGGAGCTGTGCGAGCAACCGCTGTAAGTAGCAGCAGGGTGAAATAAATTAGCGGGAAATCTATTCAGAATCTAGTTTCCCTTAGTATTACATTCAAGGAAAGGTCAAATGCATACGCTTCCCATTTACGATGGGTTTTTTTTCCGCAAGTGGAATCTTTTGTCAGGTTAAATTTAAGTCTGCGGTTGCGTCTTACAAAATAAGCAGGGATATATAATATCTATAAAAGAATACAAAATATGTGTTTTTGTGATACCGTTTTTAAAATGTCAAGAGTTGCTTGTTGCTCAAAGCGGTGGAGGGAGAGGGGTTCAGTTGTTTTCACAGAATTTACACTTGGATTGTTTCCTCTATTTATTTCTCATTTTGAGAGTAAAACAAAATTAAGTTTCTCTGTAAATTTAAGCAGAAGCGTGCTCGCAGGTGCAAAATAATCACATATCAAAGCCTCAAAGATTTGCCGAGGCTGGAAGGGAGCTCTGGAGGAGGCTGCCCCGTCCAAACCGCTGCTCAAAGCAGGATCAGCAAGGGCTGGTTGTCGAGGGCCAGGTTTGCATGGATTCTGAGTATGCCCAAGGATGGAGATCTCTGAGCAACCTGCTCCAGTGCTCAGTCGCAGTTTAAAAAAAAGAAAAACAAAGCAAGTTCATTTCATAGGCCAGTTTGTGCCCTTTACCGCTGGTTCTGTGGCAGGGCATTGCTGAGAAGCCTGGCTGTCAGTCTTTGCTCCTGCGCGCCAAGCGTTCCCCACAGTGAGCTGTGTCTCTGTGAACAGCCCCAGCTCTCCCAGCCTGTCCTCATGCCACACTTTCTCCCATCCCTTAACCATCCCGTTAAGCTGTATTTCATGCTATATTGTTGCAGTGTGCCTGCACTGCTCGCCCAATTCTCTGTTGGTGCTTGCAGCAGAGAGCAGCCCGTGTGCCCATGGAGTTGTGTCTCAGGGTTCCCGTTGCGCAGTGTACATCTCCGAGCCAGGGCACTCAGGGTGTGTTTGGGCTGCTGTCCCGAGTACAAGTCTAGCACCAGAAGTAAGTATTCTAAGTTCTGCGTCATGTAAAAAGCAGGTGCTTGTTAAGGCTTTGTAAGTGTTGAAGTACCTGTGCTCTCAGAGTGATGTGGTTTGATTTCACTCTTCCGAACACTGTAGATACATGTTTCAAAGGTATTATTTATTTAAAAAAATATTTAAGGGAGAAAAATATAAAAAATATAAAGAGAGACAAATATTATAAAAATATATTCCCATATGATGTTTTTGTGTACATGATAAACAAGGCAAAGGGTTATGAGTCCATAGTACAAAAAAAAAACAAAAAGCTCTTGCATTTCACTCTAATACAACCAACAGTGTTTGGTTTAAAATGTTGATTTATGGCTCACCAAATACAAGACGAGAGAACCAGCAACCTACTACAGTTCACCCTCACTTTTTATTAACTTTCTTTTGTAGTAGTCTGAATAGTGTTGTACAGTTTTTAATCTACATTAAGTTACAGCATATCATCATTTTGTTACCATAGGCAATGAGGAGCCCGTGAACAGCCCTGTGGGATTTGATTTCCCAGGCAACAATACAGTTTATTACTCTGCTAATTTTAATTATTATTACTCTTCTAAAATTAGTTATATCTGCCATGATAATACACACTTTGGGCTCAGTGTGTGAACTACCAGTTCTGAAACAAAGGAATTTATGTTTAGAATTAAGTATTGTAAGGGAACAGATGTAACAAATAAAACACAGTTCTATTACAAATCTGAGTAGTTTCTTCCGCTAGAACTTTTGGAATACTTTATTTATGTGAAAAATTACACTAGTGGGCCTGACTTTTCAGTCAATTAAAGCATTAATTAATTATCCATTAACTATATCAACACAATTTATTTTCAGTCGAAAATCTTAGATGCTTATGTTAAGCATCTGGAAGCAAAGTTTGAAAATTATTTGGAAATGAAAATGCAGTGATGTGACTGCAGGGTGTGGGTTTTGCTCGGGATGGGGCTGTCTGGTTAAACAAGACATAACACCATAAACTGGGTTCCCACAGGTTTAGGCTGAAATCTCACATGTACTGGAGTTGGTCCAAGTGCTTGCTTTTGCCAGAGGAGGGGGATTTAGCTCCCGCTGCTTGTCCTTAGTCACGTGAGGGGTTTTTCCCTCCCTTCTGCTAGGCATGACTCTCACTAGATGCTTCCAAAACTAAGTTCCCCAATTTAAGAGAAAACTTATCTAATGGGGGCTGGTTCTCTGTCAGCTAATTTCATTTGACACTTTCTAAACTCATTCCACCTTGACCTGGTGCAAAGCAAGTGGTGGGAGGTGCGTGTCCAGGAGCAGCTGTGAGGCGGAGGGAGAGAATAGGACTGGGGTAGGGTGTGTCCCTTCAGTGGTAGTGGGAGGGTTGATTGCTTCACCCTCCCTTAACATTTCCTTAGGTTTGGGGCGGCGAGAGGTCTCCTCTGCTTGTTAAAGGACTCTGTGTGCTGTGCAAAAAACGTCTGTACATGCAGACACATTTATATAGGGTATGCTGTAAGGAAAATGAAAGATCCTCACCGAGGTAGTGAGGCAGAGTAAGACTGTGCATAGGAACAAGTCTCCAGCTTTTGTTGTTGTGAAGGCCCAAAATATGACTCAAACTATTTCAGCTGTGAATGCCTGTAGAGCAGGAGACAAGTGGTTTGGAAGCGTGAATTGCCCCTTTAAGTATTGTTAACACATGTTCTTAAGGAAGTGGATATTTAAACAGCAAACTGTAAATTGTTTCTTGGGGCATCTAGGATAGGCATGAATGAGTTGGTGCCATTAGGATATAGCACTGGGCAAAGCTGCCACAGCCCTTCAGAGAAGAGCACAGTGGGTTAAGGAGCCCATGAGCCTACAAAACACTTACTGTAAGTAACTTGTGATTGAAAGGGAAAAACAAAATGAACAGTTGGTATGAGGTAAATTAAACTTTCTAGGCAGAATGGAAGGACTGTAGCAAATAACAAATGTCCTTGGGAAGATACAGAAAGTAATGGCATAGCTGAGCCTGGAATATCAACCATTGAGGCAAACCTCCCAGAAACTAGAAAAATTGTAACATGACCAGAATAATGAACTCCAAACATTTCAGACTCATTAGTGTATTAAATCTCAGTTCAAGGAAGCTGAATTAGCCTCTGCAGCATACTACTTCCAAATTCCCAAGGCTTCTAGGACTTTCAGCTCATTGGCTGTAATTCTGAGTTCTTTCTAACTAGGACTACATGCAGCCCCTTAATTTTTCTTGGTTGTATATGTATCCCATAAAGCTTGTTTGATAAAGGACTCGGTCTTTATCTTGATTGTGGAAAGTTCAATTACCCTGTTCTGACAACAGCACAATCAACTTTCAAACATCTTTACAATAGTCGACGTTTTTTAGAGAAATTTTTTCCTCCTTAGAATTGCTAACAACAGTACTTAAGGAGAAGCTATAGATGTGGCTGAGCCCAGTAGGCATGTGGGTGTGGCACCTCCCAGTCTGGGGGTTTCTCAGGGAGGGACAGAGACATCGTGGGGGTGGAGCTGGTGGGGGCTGGGACACAGCCCGGTCCCGCTCACCGGCTCGACCTTCCGGAGCCCCGTCCTCGCCCTGCTGCTGCTGCTCTCGGCTTTGGGAGGAGGACGCGTGGCTGTGACCGGGGGA
>VZRX01003957.1:6342-23621 GCA_013398075.1 Notiomystis cincta | reverse complement strand
GCGATGGCGCGCACGAAGCAGACGGCGCGCAAGTCGACGGGCGGGAAGGCGCCCCGCAAGCAGCTGGCCACCAAGGCGGCCCGCAAGAGCGCGCCGGCCACGGGCGGCGTCAAGAAGCCGCACCGCTACCGGCCCGGCACGGTGGCGCTGCGCGAGATCCGCCGCTACCAGAAGTCGACGGAGCTGCTGATCCGCAAGCTGCCCTTCCAGCGCCTGGTGCGCGAGATCGCGCAGGACTTCAAGACCGACCTGCGCTTCCAGAGCTCGGCCGTCATGGCGCTGCAGGAGGCCAGCGAGGCTTACCTGGTGGGGCTCTTCGAGGACACCAACCTGTGCGCCATCCACGCCAAGCGCGTCACCATCATGCCCAAGGACATCCAGCTGGCCCGGCGCATCCGCGGCGAGCGCGCTTAAATTTCCTGCCGCAGCCCACATAGACCCAAAGGCTCTTTTAAGAGCCACTACGTGCTCAGTTGAAAGAGCTGTGACGCTTTCGTGAAAGCAATGTGGTTTTACTGCGGAGGGAGGGGGAGACTGTGTAAGGGGCTGTAAGAGTGGCTCTATCTAAGACGTTAAAAGACCGTATGGTGCTTGCATGATGGCAGAAGGAACGGGTAAGTTTTCTAACAAGTACTTACGTTTCGGGTGGGACAGTAAAATTTGCAGTGAGCCGAACATTTTAAAGTACGGAGCTTTTTGTCCAAAACAACTGTAGAGAGTCGTTTATATGCTCACCTTTCTTCTCCCGTTAGAGCTGTATCTTCAGGCACAGGGGAATGTAAACTTGACTTGGAACTACTTAACCCCCAAGCAAATTGTTCACTTCTTCCTCCTTCCCATTTCGTGTCCCCCTCACCCGATATTCATAAAGGTAACGTTACTCCCTGCAAAGCCTCTCGGAAAATTTGTAAATGAAGTTGAGATCCTTATGGGATTTTATAAAATAATTTTTATATATATATATATATATATATGCAGAGGCTCATTAAAATGAGACTCGGAAAAAAATCAGAGAAGCTGGGACCATAAAAATCAAGGACTGCAATAGAAAAAAAAAAATTAAACCATGCTCATTTCAAAGCAGTGCCACAGCCCTTTTCATTTGCGTCTGTGTGAGCTGCCTCTGTTCTCTGTCGGGGACAGACTGTGACTTCTAAGAGCCACCAATTCTTTCATCTGAAGAACTTTCTCCCTTGTATTTTGTACCCATTATTTAACTTTTCCATCCAGTAAGTTCTGCTTATTTAAATTCTACATCTTTCAAGTCCCACTTATACAGTGTCCCTCAGGGCCAGTTTTTCATCACTCTTTACAGTTTTTCTCACGTATCTCAAGCTGAGGTCTTAACCCAGTGATGTACAATGAAAAATAAAGAAAATTCAGGTGTACCCGTAAGGGGGGAGCAGGGACCAGGAAATTACTTTATAAGAATGCTAATATGAATGAAGCCGTTAACAAGCTGTTATCTGGATTCTTATAATAATAAAAGGAATTAACATGTAAGTGCTCAATTAATATTTTATGGCACTTGTTTAAAATAAGTTTTATATCTCAGACTGGGGAGACCAATGAAGCTTAGACCTAAAAATGTATTTCTAGGCAGTTGAAGCAACTCTCGCAAAACCAGTAAAATAAATACGTGGGGTCAGTAGGAAAGAGAAAACAAGATACAATCCTAAAAAAAAAACAAACCTCTAATGAAATAAACAATACGGTTTCTATTTTTACTACTGAATTACTCTAAGTAGCTTTCGATATTTGGGGTTGAATATCCATTACTAAATCAGAGAATATACTACAAATGTGTTAATTAAAGAAATTAAAGCTCTTTTGTTGAAAGTGTGGGTGGCTCTTAAAAGAGCCTTTGGGTTAAAAGTGACGTTCCGAGACGCTCTACTTGGAGCTGGTGTACTTGGTGACAGCCTTGGTGCCCTCGGACACGGCGTGCTTGGCCAGCTCGCCGGGCAGCAGCAGCCGCACGGCCGTCTGGATCTCCCGCGACGTGATGGTGGAGCGCTTGTTGTAGTGCGCCAGGCGCGACGCCTCGCCCGCGATGCGCTCGAAGATGTCGTTGACGAAGGAGTTCATGATGCCCATGGCCTTGGAGGAGATGCCCGTGTCGGGGTGCACCTGCTTCAGCACCTTGTACACGTAGATCGAGTAGCTCTCCTTGCGGCTCTTCTTGCGCTTCTTGTCGCCCTTCTTCTGCGTCTTGGTCACGGCCTTCTTGGAGCCCTTCTTGGGCGCGGGGGCGGACTTGGCGGGCTCGGGCATGGCGGCGATCGCAGCTCCGTCACCGAACCAGCGCAGAGACCAACAGCGCTCAGCGGCGGCGCAGCCTCGGGAGCCGCTTTTATAGCGGCAGCGCCGCCGCCGCCGCGTCTCCATTGGCTGGGCTGCGGCTCCGCGCACCGCGTCCCGATTCGCTATTGGCCGCGTCCCGATTCGCTTTGCCATTGGCTGTTAAACGGTTTCCCTCTCGCAGCCAATCCCAAGAGGCGCCGCCGCTCCGCCCGGGTTGTATATAAGGCAGGGGGCGAGGCCGGCTCGGAGTCCCTTCGGCTTTCCGGAGCTCCCGAGGTCGCCGCGTCTTTGCTGCCGCCGCTGAATCGCTGCGATGTCCGGGCGCGGGAAGCAGGGCGGGAAGGCGCGCGCCAAGGCCAAGTCGCGCTCCTCGCGGGCCGGGCTGCAGTTCCCCGTGGGCCGCGTCCATCGGCTCCTCCGGAAAGGCAACTACGCGGAGCGCGTGGGCGCCGGCGCCCCGGTGTACCTGGCGGCCGTGCTGGAGTACCTGACGGCCGAGATCCTGGAGCTGGCGGGCAACGCGGCCCGCGACAACAAGAAGACGCGCATCATCCCCCGCCACCTGCAGCTCGCCATCCGCAACGACGAGGAGCTCAACAAGCTGCTGGGCAAGGTGACGATCGCGCAGGGCGGCGTGCTGCCCAACATCCAGGCCGTGCTGCTGCCCAAGAAGACCGACAGCCACAAGGCTAAAGCCAAGTAAATGCTTTGAGGCTAAACAAGAAACAAAGGCTCTTTTCAGAGCCGCCCACATTGGTCATAAAGGGCTGAGTCACTGCCGTTTTGGTTTTCTAGCGAATGCAGGCAAAAGTACGTAAGTTGTCTTCGCTGTGCTATTCTTCATTTCAGTCTTCCTGTTTCCGTACGGAAGTTGTCTTGATGCCAGAGTCGTGTTTTCAAAGAACTTAAGCTTTTTCACCGAGGTTAATTTTCGTTATTAATGTATTTTTAGAATATCTTTAATGTCTAATATACCTGTGTGCTTAGAGAACAGTGGCATTTTCGATGCGTTAGCAGTGTTAGGCAGGAAGTTTATAATTGCGTAAATATCACATGTCCTGGCTCGCCAGCTGTAAGTTTGCTGTAAGTGCTCTGCTCAGTACGTTTTAAAGGGCAACATTAGAGTCTTATTAGCAATCCTGGTTTGTTTGTGTTTCCTTTGAGAGTACTAAATAGGAGCTGATGTTTCTGAGAAAGGGAAGTGGGAAGAGAAGCAGAACTTGTACACAAAAAAATAAGGCCCTGTATAAATCACGCGGTCCCGGCAGTGACCTTGAACAAATTGTTTCTCAACAGGAGGGCTGTTCCTGGCCTCGGGCCCCTGACCGATCCGCTTTTGCTGCCATTTAACTCTCATACATGAAAGTCCCCACCACCTTTCCTTGGCACAGTTGTAGAGCACTAAAAGTTTTCCGGCAGGGAGGAGTTCCCAGTGTCCTCACGGCGCGCTCTGATGTGATGTGCCACTACGGTGCTGGTCACTTTTAATTTCGTTTTTCTGGCACTGGTCACTGGATCTACGCCCTCTTCTCCCTGTGGTGTGGGCAGTTCCGAGCCCGCACTTTCGTTTGGGGAGAAAGAGAGTCACTCTTAGAAAAGTTGCTGCTCTTACAGCAGTTCACGGTGTTGCTTCAGTGTTTAATTCTCTGGTGCTGCCCTGCTGCCTTCTGATTTCTTTCTGGCTGTAGTGGGGCTCCTCCTGGCTTATTTTTCCCCCAGCATCTCGCACAAGCTCTTGGCTGCAGAAGGCAGCAGCTTCTTGTCTTCGTGAGGCTCTTCCTTGCAGTTCGTGGCCCTGCAGCAACGGGAGCAGTTTTCAACATGACCATGTTTTTTTCGTTTCTATCCTGCAGTATAGGGAAAAAGAGAGAAGTTACCTGTGACCTGGTGTTCACTGAATTTAATTTTCCTAAAACTGAGTTGGTGATAAATTCACCCTTCCACAGGGGGAGGAAGCTACACCCCCCTGTCTGCCCTTGTTCCACAAAATAAAACTGCCCTCTGCAAACTGGTTTGTAGAAAACAATGGGAAAGAATTCTAAGAAAAACCATATGCATCATCTCGATGTGTGATTTGAATAAAATTCTAGTAGACTGTTGAAACTTCTGACAGAACAATTTTAAGGGTTTCTATCCCTTACAAAAGAAAGCTCTGGTATCAGGGGTAGGAAGGCAATAGTCAGGGAGATATATAGTTAATAATTATTATGGGAGTCATTCCTCTCTTTTTTTTTTTTTTGTCTGCTTGAGAATGTGTTTAGTCATTATGTAATTGTAGTTTCCAGTTACATACACAAAAAAAAATAAAGCTATAAAATCAAGATAGGGCTGCATGAGGTCTAAATTATGATGGGCCACAGGACCCCGAATATACATTGTACATTCAGGAGAGACACTTGTGAAAATGCTTTATAGATTTGGTTTACCAAAACTGGGCTAAGTGGGCCGATTTATTTTGAAAACGTATGTTTTTCCTAACAATGCTGGTGTGAACACCGGCAGTCTCCTCTAATCAGCACAGATGGACTCCCGGATATTTCTTTACAATACCTTCTTTTTGCAACAGCGGAATGGCAGAGAAAGATAAAAATACCTCCCTGGGCTCGTGTCGATGGGAGCACTTAGCAGCTCTGGTGGGTCGGATCTTCGGGCCGGGCATCACCGCCCCTGCCCGGCCGAGGCCGCCTCCCCTCCTCACCCGCCCTGCCTGGGCAGAGGAGTCTGGGCCCACCAAACGAGCTGGCCGTGCCTTAAAGCGAAGGAATCATACATGAATTTGTGGTTGGTTTGGTTTTTTTCTTTTTTTTTTCCTTTGTCGTTTTGCTGTTTAATCGCACGGGTTTCGTTTGGGCGCGTTAAGGAGGAGAGCTCGGCCGAAGCTGAGTTATCCCGCTGCTGCAAGAACACAGCAAACACAGCGTGGGGCGTGTGGGGAACAGAGTGGACCGTTCCCAGCAGGAAACATCATTTCTCCAGCGCCAAAAAAATCCTTTAGGTTTGTTGGTCAGGCCGTGGCAAGCAGATATTTTCCTGCTCCCTGTGCCGGTGCCAGAGATGGTGATTTAAGGAGTAATCCGGGTCTGGGAGGAGGGAAATGGTGGAGTAACACGGGGTGGCAGAGCAGGGCCCTGGATTTTTAAATCCAGAAACAAAGTATTTCTTCTCCTGTTTCGCCCCAGCCCCCAGTTAAAGTATTTTTCACTCTTCCATTGTCAAGAAACACACCTGTGGGGTGAAGCAGAAAAGTAGACATTATCCATTTCAGACCAAAGCTCTAAATTAATCCCAGCTCTTTTGCAGTTTCCTGGTGTTTCCCCCTGTTTTTTACCCCCCGTGTCGTTTCCTGCTGAGAAACGTGAGCTGCCGTGGTGAGTCTGAAGTTCAACACTCACACATCCCCTGAGGTTTTGCACGACGTGTAAGCATCAGTCAAGGCTGAAACTCCAGCAGCCACAGATGCCTGTGAAAAGCGACCATTCCACTTCTTCCCTGGGGTTTGTACCAGCGGTTTCAAAAGCCCCCACCTGCAGAGAGCAGAACGGACTGAGACAAATTTGCCTTCCTGAGCCAGCTCAGCTGAGTCCAGAGCCAGCCCTGCTGTGATGCCGTCGGTCCAGTCTGCCCGGGCCGGGAGCACAGGTGGAGGCAGCTCTGCTAAAAGACATATTTTGGAGTGTTGGAAGACTGAGTTTGTGCCATTCCTGTGTTAATTTTTGTCCTCTTCTTTAAATGGAATGATTAAGGGCGCTAACCGTGCTGTGTCCCAAGAGCAGAAGGAAAAAAATCATGATCCTGTGGGGTGTTCACATTGTTTACTGCTGCAGTGGCTCCAAAAGGAAAAGAGGATTCATACCAGAGATGTGTGCATTTCTTCAGAGCTCTGATACTGCACAAAGAAAGGTCAATATCCTTTAATCTGTCTTAAATCCAGATTTTGGATGTAACTCTATGTGTGTTCTTTTCTTATTTCAGGAGTTATTTCTTCCATTTTCCTATGACCTTTACAAGTAAAAAAATTTACATGCAGTAGAAGTGGGAGTACAAGTGCAAAAAGGTTGTGGATTTTATGTGGGATTAAAATTCCAATCTGTCCTTAACTCTTTTCAATCTACTTATTTTCTAGTTGTAAAATGGAATGATGTCCAGAATTGCTTCCTGAGATTTTCAGTGTTAAAAGTGAAAGGATGAACCTTTTTTATTAATACCTCCTATCATTTTTGGCAAGGAAGGTTTTTGGAACAACCACTTCAATAGGACTGCTGTCAAATAATTTAGTGTTTTGTAGCCATGAAAGAAACCTGACCCAAAACCTAAAAGACCCTTTCCACCTACACAGGGCTGTGGTTCAGTGACCCCAGTCCTTGAGGAAAGAGCTGCCTCTGCCCATTGAAAGGTTTCTTCCTTCCTGGTAGGTGAGTGGCTTGGGAAGGGAGAAGTTCCCAGCTGCATTCCCACCTCTCCTCCAGTGGGATTCGTGTCCTGTCTGAGCTGTGCTGTTCTCTGAAGGGCACAACCCTCAGAACAGGCTTTTGGAACATGAAGTCTCAATTTTTTTCATTTACCCTCTGTCATGGGCAGATTTTCACCACTGGCCAAAAACATTACATCAAGGTGTGTAAAAGACCAAATATTTTTCCCTGGCTGCAGTCAATAGTTTCTCCTGCAACTGCAATTATTTTAAAATATATTCTTTTCTATTTGAAACAGGGAAGAAAGCCTCTGGGAAACTAACATTATTGCAATAATTTGTCCTGGGTGTCAGGTAATTATATTCTGTGGCCATTAACAAAAGGTAAATTGATTTCAGGTTTGTGAGCAGAGTTTGCTTTACTTCATTAATAAAAACAAAACAAACATTAAGAAAAAAACCCAAAAAACAACTAACCAAAACAAAAAACCCCACCAAACCCCTAAAAGCTCAAACAAACAAACAAACCAGGAAGTAGCAAAATATTGCTATAGGCAGTTTGTGTGATTTGTTCAGGTTTTGGTCCAGGTGTGTGACACCTGTTTCTCATTTCTGATTCACTGTTTAGTCAGTTAACTTAAAAATACAGTTATTTGTTTGCCCAGCTGGTGTATTTCACTTTTATAGAACTAAAAAGAGAGAGTGTTTTCTTTTTCAAACATGATGATGAATAAACACAAATTTTACTGCAGGGATGGTCACCTAGAGAAGATATATGTCCTTCCAGGAGTGATTCTAACTTTATTATTCTAGTAAAAAATAAAATAGGGAAATTTTTTGTAACAGATTGTGTTGTTCTTCGGTATTCTTTTTATGCTGGTTATTTACTACAGGACTAAACTTTAATGTCACTGATCATTTGATACAAAAAGTTACTGATAACAGAAAAAAAAAGACAAAAATGTTTGTATTACCAAGTGTACCTATATTTCAGTTCCTGTGAATCCAGAGATATTTTGAAGGTAAACATGCAGGGCAGATTAAAAGACAACATGAAGGGCCTATTTATAGATTATGCAATCAAAATTTCTCAATTTTGAGAATTGATGGGATTAATGACTTTGCTTTGCCCTGGAAGATCAACAAGTTGGAGCCCTAAGGCACATGAGCTGGTGAGGGTGTAAATTTTTGATACAAAAAATGTCACAAACACAGAAAAAGCTGAAACTGGCAAGACAGAATCAGAATGAAGTTGGACCAAGGAACCAATCCCAAAAGTGAGAACTTCAGAAGGTGGCCAGCCCAGTGACCAAAAAAATCAATTTGATATAGAGGGACCAGCACCAGGAATTAAACAATGGGATTTGGATGATGTGTGGCACAGGTATAATTTGGGTTGCAGTCTGGTGTAGGGGGTTCCTCTTTGGAGGCACCCAGCTCTATCTGCTCTGCACACTGGATAAAGCAACTGCTGACTCAGTGGATTGGAAACTCCTCTCCAAGGAGGAACCAAGGGCAGGGAAAGCTGTTTGAGGGGGCAACTGCTGAGCTCCTGCCTGGTTTGGTGGCAGCAGCAGTAATTCCTGCTCTGCCAGGGTGGTGAATTTGGGCATTGTGCCCTCCTGCTGCTGGGTGATGCCACCTGGGTAGGGTGGCTTTAAGAACACAAAGAGCACTGCTTTGAAATAAGGAGGAAAGAACAGTAAAAACATGAATGAGGGAAGAATAAGTTGTTATGTGATTTTATATTCACAGTATTTGCATTACTGGTTCATCCTATTGTGACACAGAATTTTGTTATTTTAGCTGAGCTTAAATCCTATTATCTTTACCTCTGGTGAAAAGAACAAGTCCTAAAAATATTCCATGAAAGTATCTCTTTATCATTTCAGAGTCTTTGTTCTCAGCACTGTTAGAAAAATGAGAGTTATGTTACAATCAGATCTGTTGTCAAATGTTCTGTCCACAATATAGCCCTCTATTACTGCTTTATCATTCATACTGAAATTAAAGGAAGTAATCAGCAACATTTTGTTTTCTCTTTAGTGAATAATTTCATAGGCCTAGAAACAATTTCACACACTGAAACAATCTATTTTAAAAATCCTCTGAATTTCAGAGACAGCTGCTAATGAAGGGTAGAACATGGAGCAAACAAAGACAGGGAAGACAAAGTGAACTCTTATGAGCTGGGAGGCCAAAAGGCATCACTGAACTCCTACTTTAAATCAGGCACCAGGGCTGTGCCACCGTGGTGCAGCTGGAACTGGGGTACTTTTACATGAGTGGTTACACAGAATAGCCACTGACAAATTCTTCTGGTCACTGTCTTCAACTGTCAAAATATGAGCACTTTTGTGCTTTTCTAGTGACCCAGGTACACTTTAAAAAGCCTAGAGACTGGAATATACAATGGTTTATTAATCTTTTAAGGTATTAGAATTATACAGGCACTCAGAATAAGCAATCTCTGTTTCAGAGTTTGCACTAAAGCACTTGGAGAGAAAGCAAAAACACCATTTCAAGCTGAGGAGAGTTTGGAGAATGCCTCTTCCCAAGGGATATCTGAAATCCAATCTGAGAAGTCCCCATAACCCTTCAAACTGAAATTATCATTTATTCAGTAATAGGTGACAGATTTATGAGAGACCTGGTGCCTGCTCCTTGTCTGTACTACCAAACATGCAAGGCAGTACTAAGTTCACTTTTGTGCTTCTGTGGTCCCTGTAGGAATTAAATACATTCAGAAGTTCACAATATATGTGAAATTTAGGACTATTCAGATCCAATTTGCAAGTGATAATGGCTTTTATCTGCATCATCCAAGAACGAGATGGAGTGACTCAGAGCCTGCAGTTTGAGCCTAATGAGTAGCTGTGATTAACTCTGCTACCTTACAAAATCAGCCCAGTGTCTCCTTTCTTAATATTTAACAATTTTAATACAATTAGTTACAGATAATTGCAGAAAAGGTCAGATAGGTAAAAAAAAGAAAAAAATCCTCACGTGTTTCCTTAATTGCAAGGGGAACATAAAGCAGTCATAGGGAGAAGGTAGACAAGTTACTATTAAAAAAACACATGAACAGTAAAATTATTAAGACAAATGGTGAGGATAAAGAATATTTACTTCTGAGTAAAACACAGCTTCTGAGTTGTATTGATCACCAGACTATTGGCAAGAGCTTAAGAGAAATGTCACTTGTTGCTACATAAATTCTTTTATATTACAGTGCACTGTACTCATCTCTCACTTCTGCTAAAAAACCAACCCCAACCCCCAAAAAACTGAGCAGCATCAAATGGTAGATTTTACTATAGCAATGTTGTACATGGATGAGTATCCATTATTAATAACTGTGATTCTCTCCGACTAGAAAAACTCAGAAGGATTTCTACAGTTCAGTTTACAAAATATATAACATGAAACTTACTATAGTAAGGTTTTGCTTATAAACAACACGATATTGAAAATTGTGAGAACCATAAATTAAGGAAGGCATCACCTAAAACCACAACACTCCCATCTGTTTAAAGCCACCTATAAACATCGATTGCAGTTAGTAAATGTGTATTCATGCAGTAATCTTGAGAGTAGTTTTTAAAAATAACCCTGAAGTAGTTTGCAAAACCAAAAAACCCTTAACAAAAAACCCCTCCCCCCCAAAGAAACAAACCAAACAGAAAAGCCTTTAAGATCCCATATTAAGAAACTATAAGGTGTTTTATGATCTCACAGCCCTTTTATTGAAGAAGTGGCTGGCTCTTAAAAGAGCCTTTGGGTTAAATGGTATTTTTAGCAGGTATTTACTTGGAGCTGGTGTACTTGGTGACGGCCTTGGTGCCCTCGGACACGGCGTGCTTGGCCAGCTCGCCGGGCAGCAGCAGCCGCACGGCCGTCTGGATCTCCCGCGACGTGATGGTGGAGCGCTTGTTGTAGTGCGCCAGGCGCGACGCCTCGCCCGCGATGCGCTCGAAGATGTCGTTGACGAAGGAGTTCATGATGCCCATGGCCTTGGAGGAGATGCCCGTGTCGGGGTGCACCTGCTTCAGCACCTTGTACACGTAGATCGAGTAGCTCTCCTTGCGGCTCTTCTTGCGCTTCTTGTCGCCCTTCTTCTGCGTCTTGGTCACGGCCTTCTTGGAGCCCTTCTTGGGCGCGGGGGCGGACTTGGCGGGCTCGGGCATGGCGGCGATTCCTTATCTGCTGAGGGATACGGAACTGCTGACGGACGAAACCGGGAGCAGAGTGAGGAGCGCGGCTGCGTGCCACGTATTTATAGCTGCTCTATGCAAATGAGCGGCATCGGCTTTGCGCATTCTCATTGGTCAGAAAGCAAGAAGACGTCATCACTCTCCAGTAGTCGCGTCTGACTGGTCAGAATTCGATTCGCCTTCTCATTGGCTACTCACGCAAGACCTACTTCTCAGCCTATCAGCGGACGGACGAGACGGTAAAGCGAGCGCAGCGCCGGGGCGCGCCGAGTGCCTCCTCTGCTGCTCTGCGCGCCCGCGGCCGAGCGGAGCGGAGCGGAGCGAGCGAGGGAAGATGTCCGGGCGCGGGAAGCAGGGCGGGAAGGCGCGCGCCAAGGCCAAGTCGCGCTCCTCGCGGGCCGGGCTGCAGTTCCCCGTGGGCCGCGTCCATCGGCTCCTCCGGAAAGGCAACTACGCGGAGCGCGTGGGCGCCGGCGCCCCGGTGTACCTGGCGGCCGTGCTGGAGTACCTGACGGCCGAGATCCTGGAGCTGGCGGGCAACGCGGCCCGCGACAACAAGAAGACGCGCATCATCCCCCGCCACCTGCAGCTCGCCATCCGCAACGACGAGGAGCTCAACAAGCTGCTGGGCAAGGTGACGATCGCGCAGGGCGGCGTGCTGCCCAACATCCAGGCCGTGCTGCTGCCCAAGAAGACCGACAGCCACAAGGCTAAAGCCAAGTGAACCCTAAGGATAAGTGGCGTATTTACTCTTCTAAAGAAACCCAAAGGCTCTTTTCAGAGCCACCCACAAGTCCTAAGAGAGCTGAGTTATCCAAAGAACCGTTAAGGGCATTTTGTATTAACTACTCAACCCGTGTTTTAACTTATTTTTTATTTTTGGTTGGATATGGTAGCAACGCTTTCCACAGTTTCGTTAACAAAATCGTGCTAAAACGTCCTCTTCCCCCATTCAAGTTCTTCCTGGCATGGGGTATTTTCCGTTTAGTTCTTATGTCGGAGAACATAAGAACACCATTCTCGTTGAGAGTTCCTGTCCCTCCCCCTTTTCCGCCTCTTTCTTCTCCGAGTGGCTGATAAGAGTTCCAGAGATAAGAGGCGTAATCGTCTTCGGGGAAGGGAGGGGGAGGGCAGCGGGCCGGGATTTCCGCTGGCCAATCCTTGGGCAGGGCGGGCTTTTTCAATACTTAAACCTCTTTCTCCTCGGGAACAAAAGGATTGGGAGAGCTCAGGGCTATTTTTGGGCCAGTAAAGAAACCCTCCCCCTCCTCCCCCAAACAAAGGCATTTACGAAGATACCTTAAGAGAAATAATACAATAGATTAGACATGGCTCAGTAGTAGCGCGCCTGGCAATTGCATTATTTTGTTACAAAATATATATTTAAAAAAACATACATCCGATTTTTTATCAAATCATTATAAAACATTGTTTCCTGGTAGTCAAAAGCAATCACTCGGAAGGAAAGAAAAAAAAAAAGTCTACACTTTCCTAAAGCCGCCGCGCTACACCGCGTCCGTTACGATTTCTTTCGGTAATCCTAGGGAACAAAAAACAGAAGACACAATTGACCTCTTGACGACTTACGAATTACTGGACCCTTGCTGCAGCTTACGGACGACCTCGGTGCATCAGCTCCTTTAGGGAAAGTGTGGGTGGCTCTTAAAAGAGCCGTTGGATAACAAAGTATGTAGAACAGAACTCTTCTGGTACAACTTACTTCTTTTTGGGCGCCGCCTTCTTTGCCTTGGCCGCTTTGGGTTTGGCCGCCTTGGGCTTGGCTGCTTTGGGCTTCACCGCCTTCGCCTTCGCCGGGCTCTTGGCTGCCGCCTTCTTGGGCCGGCCCGCCTTCGCGGCTTTCTTGGGGCTCTTGGCCGCTTTCTTGGCCGCGGCGGCCGCCGGCTTCTTCGCTTTCTTGGGGCTCTTCTTCACCGCCGCCGCTTTCTTGGGCTTCTTGGCAGCGCTGGCGGGCTTCTTGGCCGCCGGCTTCTTCGGCTTAGCTGCAGGCGCCCTTTTCTTGGGGGCTTTTTCTTTTACTTCTCCCGGCTTCTTGTTAAGACGAAAAGAGCCGGAGGCGCCGGTGCCCTTGGTCTGCACCAGGGTGCCCTTGCTGACGAGGCTCTTGAGCCCCAGCTTGATGCGGCTGTTGTTCTTCTCCACATCGTAGCCGCCGGCGGCCAGCGCCTTCTTGAGCGCGGCGAGGGAGAGCCCCTTGCGCTCCTTGGAGGCGGACACGGCCTTGGTGATCAGCTCGGTGACGCTGGGCCCCGCGGGCTTGCGGGCTTTGGAGCCGCTCGCCGCCTTCTTCGGCTTCTTGGCGGCGGCCTTGGCGGCGGGCGCGGGCGCATCGGGGGCGGCGGCGGGAGCGGTCTCGGACATCGCGGCGACTTCCTCTGCGGAGCGGGCGAACACAATTGGGCTGGCCCGGGTCAGATGCTCGTATTTTTAGAGCGGAGCCGCGCCGTGATTGGTGCGCTGCAGAGCCCGCCCCGCTGCACGGCCGGGGAGCCCTTCGGTGTGCTCGATTTGTGTTTCTTTGGACTAACAAAAGTGTATTTTCCTCGGAATTTCTGCCACCAAATCGCCCGGTTTCCCCGGTGAGGGGGGAGAAGAGCAGGTACTTGCGTTCGGGAGAGTTTCCTGCGGCAAACACGCGATTTGAGTTAAAGGAGAGGCGATAAATCCCGTGTGCTGCTGCTGGAGAGACCTCTGAAGGGAGAAACTTTTGTTTTTCCTTGCAAATTAAAAATTTCCTTTTGACATAAATGTTTCGGCAACAACTCGGTCTTATTCTTTAGAGGGTTTTCTTGGGGTCAAAGTTGAAATCTGACGATTTGAAGCTATTTTGACAGTTTAAATTGATTTTGAAGAGGAGGAAGTAACACAAACTCCTTTTTCAGCTCTGAATATGGATTAAGAACCGGTTCCTTTGACCATGTGTTTTACCTCCTAAAACGCTAAAGTCTAGTGAAATAGTGTGTCGTACAACCTCCTATTGCACTTTTTATAGAAACTTAAGCAATTTGGTGTTATTTGGAGATTTATGAACACACAGTCGGTTTATTTTGTCTTCCTGGAATTTCAGTACAAGGGAGGCAAAGTTACTCTGCTGCCCTATGTGGGGTGTTTTCTTTTTGTTTGTTTTCTGTATGAATTTTTCTACCAATTGTTAAGTAAATCAAGCTATTTGGTTATCATGTTCCGTTTAATTTTGAAGTAAATAGTCATTTAATACCTTATGTTACAAAACTGCAGCTTTGTAGAAGAAAGCAATCTCCTAAACTTCTGTTGTTTATGGAAATTATCTTTGTCTCTGATAATTTAAGATTTGCAAGGACTAGCGTTGCAGTTTAGTAATTATGCTCTTCATTCCCAAAGAATACTTCTTGTTATGTGTTTCCTCTAAAAGTAGTAGAATTCTAAACCATATTACTGTTTAGATTTTTTTATGTGTCTCTCAGAATATGGCCACACAAAGGTTTAGGTAAAACCTCTGAAGTCTGAAGCCTCTTCTCACTCTAAATAAAAGCCACCTAATTATTCCTTGTGCATTTTACAGCAGTCACTGAAATAAGGAAATGCTTTTATGATAAAAACTGGAGCACTTTGTGATAACCTGAGTTTTAACAAGGGGAGAGGTAGGCCATAGGTCATTCCTAAAGAACCAGGAAGGCGTCAATCAATACTGATATCTAGTGGAAGATGGTGTAATATGCTGAACAGAACAGAGCTCTGGATTAATATTTCATCAATCTGTAACTGATTATGAATAAAAAGTGTATTTTCCATTGTTTTCTGTAGTTCTTTAAGAATCACAAAGACTGTGCTACAGCCAGCTCTTTGGTATCACCTGATAAAACATAAAATGTGAATATAGTATTTAAGTACATATTCCCAACCAGAAATTCAGATTGTATGAGTTGGTAGTTTTAGGGAAATGTAATTCTCTTTCTCTGTCATGGTTTCATTTACAATGGCTGTTTTGTAAATACTGAAATGTATATAAGATGAGAGATTTTAGCTTGCTGTAAAATTGTGTTTCAGGGAGTGTGAAACTATGTATAAATGCAGTGAAGGGAAAAATTGTGACCTCCACCCCATGATGATAAAATACCATAAAAAAGGTTGCTGTAAAACTGCACCTGAGTTCTGTAATGCTTCAAGGGGAAAATAATTGAGAGAAGAGCTAATCAAATTGTGATTTTCAAGGTCCTGTTTGGCAATACTGTGTAACACAGGGATTAAATGGATTGGAGTGGATGTGGGTATTGCAGATATACCTTCAGAAATTGCCAAATGAAAGTAAAAGGTTTAGAAGCCTTAATCCTGTATATATAAATCTATGAATGAACCTTTCCATTGATTTGACTGCATAGTGTAATAAGGTAGCAATGGCTGCAAAGATATGAAATTTAGCAGTTGCCTGGAGACTTCATTGCATATAGACAGGGGAAAAGCATCGACCACGAGTGACATGTCAGCAAAATGAAAAATTCCTTGTTGCCTATTCTTGTTATTTTGAACACATTTACTTCAATAATCTTCACTAGAGGAAATTTAAATATTCCAGCTCTCATTTGTGGTTTCACAGAGTCTTCATTCGCATTCGTTGGTGGCAAAATTGAAGTGCCTAAAATGGTCACTATCCCGGTTTTCTGCCTGGCTTTTCTCCCAGCAGTTGCTACCCTTTTCCCATTTCCAAAAAGGACTACATGTGCCAGCTTCTGGTCTCCAGTTACAATCTAGTACCTTAAACTGAAGTAACTTCAGAAATTTCATGACAGAGAAGCGATGATTTTTTAATATAAATATATATATATAGTTTTGCAGCAAAGAGAAAAACTATTGATGTAGAATTTCTGCTTGGAGCACATTGTGTGAAAGAAGTACATGCAGAAACAGTATTTTGGAAAGTTAAGGTGTATTTCGCAATTTTAAAAAGAGCTGCTCTGCAGTCAGAACAGATAATTAAAAAAGAATGAACATATGTACTCAGGCAAGGAAAAAATGGGATGAAAGATTACCTAAAAGGCAGAAGTGGGAGTTTTACCTCCAGCTGAGCAAATGAAGAAGGGAAATAATCTGGTTTTAGATATAGGATATTGTGGAAGATTTTCATTGAAAAGACACTACACAGACAGACATGCAGTTTGGTTTTCCCAGTGAGACTGGAGAGGGGTAGAATTCATTATTCATTAAAAGAGAAGGAAAGTAATATCAGGATCTCCAGAGAATCTTCTGGAGAAGGCACCACTGTAAGTCTACTTCATATGAATGACTGCAATCCTTCTCACCTTTTGGGCACCCCAGCAGGCTGCACTGTCACAAACCTGCAATCTGAGCCCCCCCTGCAAGTCTCTTCCCTTCAGATACCCAAATCTGTCCAACTTTTGCAGTTATCTAGTAAGACCTCTTGGCATAAGCAAGGAGACAGAGGAACCACAGCCAAGGGCTGGCACTATCCCGGGGATATCAAACGTTCCCATCTGCAGTTCAGGACCTGCCAATACTTGTCCCTATGAAAATAAGCTGTGGGTTTTATTTAGGTATGTCTGCAATAAGGAGAGGTAGCACAGTAGTTGTTCTCAAGCAATTTTGTTAGGGGGCATTAGCATGGGAGCCAGCCACATGGATGTGGCTGCTGGGCTGCTCTACCTCCTGTAGCTCAGTGCTGTGGCCACTCATTCTTGGACACTGTTACACCTGAGCCCCTCTCCCTGCTTTGGATGGCAATTTCCAGAGAGATTTGGGTGAGGGCCTTTGCATTATGTGCTGCATTCCCACATCCATGTTCCACAGGAAAGAGGCATAAATGTAAATGCTCCCTGCAACCGTGATTACACTCCCATTACAGTGTTACACCCATGCCTTACTTGCCCTCAGTGACTTCATCTTTCATCTGAGTTGCAAATGTAATAACACTTGTGTGATCCAACCAGCCAGCACAGTTTAGCAACTTTTAACACTTAGCTAAGGAATTTTAAAGTGGTACCTACCAAACTACAGACTTGTTGCAGCTCAGCAAAACAAGCCTCTGCCTACCTAATAGTAATGTTGCTGCTGCTGCTGTGAAGGCTCCTAAGTATACTGAGGTCACATAAGGCCTTTTGAATTCAGCGTCTGTAGGGAGCAGAACAAACAGGTTAGGGCCACAGATGACTGTCCCAGTAGACTCAGCTTCCTGGAATGTTGCACACTCCTCCCTGGACCCATGGCTAAGGGTTGGGGCACCTGTTGTGTCCTCCCTTCTTCATTGCCATGGCATATAATGTGGCAATTGAAAATCTATAGTCTGAAACCTGGATATGTCCATAGGAGGGCACTGGGAAGGAAATCCTTCCTGGCAAAGCAAA
>VZRX01003956.1:247423-312725 GCA_013398075.1 Notiomystis cincta | reverse complement strand
GCTCCGGAGGCGGCCCCGGCAGCTGCTGCGCCCCGAGCGGCGCGAGGTGCTGGCCGGTAAAGTCTCGGTGCGGCCCGCTCCGGGCAGTGCCGTGCGAGCCCGGTGCCGTGCGCCGGCAGCCGCCGGGCGGACTGCGGCAGGAGGTGCCCGTGCCCGGCGCGGGGGGGGTGTGTGCCACAGACCGCCCCGGAGTCGCTGAAGGGAGCCAGCACCAGCAGCGCTGTGCCTCGGGCGGCTTTGGGCACTTGTGTTGTGCTTCTGAGGTGGATGAACACAAAATAAAAGCATAGGGGCGGGAATGAGAGAGGCTGGTAATAGAACCGGAACCAAAGGTTCTGCGAGCATAACGCGAGGAGTGAGGTATACAGGGAGCAAGCTCTAAACTCTTGTTCGAGAGTTCGAGTTAGGCATTGTGTTGCGGCATATCTGAACTCGGATTATACTCGTCTCATTTTTCTACTAGACTGCAGGTTTTGCTAGCGTAGATGCTGCCCTTCTAATGCTTCTTCACTTTTTCAATGGAGGAGCACTGTAAATGGGAAATTGCTCTCTATCCCTTTATTGACCTGATTGCTAAGACACAAATTTTACCCCGCCTTGAAGTTGTGGCCTTTCTTCTGCTTTAGAAGCTTTTTCAGCCTAATGTGCTGTTCCTGTTAGATTCTTGCCAGTGTCTGCAGGGCTCATGTATCCTGGGTTGCCATGGAGAGCTGTGTAACCATCTCAGAATTTGGGAGAACGTGCTGAGTCCTGCATCTCATCTCAAAAAGATCAGTTAAGAGGTTCTAGTCCCTGCTTGAATTTTGTCTGCAAACTTTGTACTTCTTGTTTCAGCGATAATTTTATTAAACCTGGAAATGCTAGCAAAAAGACCTCCTCATAATACAGTCCTTCTAAATTCGTTGCTTATATAGATCTTATAGTCTGTTAAAACTAATTTGTAGGCCTGATCAAGTGTTCCTTCTTACTAGTTTAATTAATGGTTAGCAAGTCTTATGGACTGTGGTTAGGCATCCCTCTTCGCTAGGAAGGACTTTGTACTTCCAGTTACTTCCGTATAAAGCTGGGTCAAACCTGAAACCTAAGACAGCTTCACTGGACTAGAAGAAACCTATGTGAGTCTTCTCAGTCGCTTTATTTAGTGTGCTGTTGTTTAAATGATCTTGTAGCTCTTTTGAGCATCTGAAACTACTTAGTGTTGTACATTCCTGCTACTCTTGCTGCAGAATTACTTCACAAATTGATGGTTTGAAGGTCAGTTTTGAAAAGCATTTTCCTAAAAAGAAATGCTCTTTGTCCATAGTTTTAACTACTGAACATAAGGGAATTATGTTTTTTTAGAGTTTTTAATTTTTTTGTTCCTCTTCATCTTCCACTTTTTAAATTTAATAGGCAGCATATTTGTACTTTTTGTCCTTCAGGTTTATTGTAGCCTTTGTGTGGTGAGTTTCACTTTCCACAACTTAGTCTTGCCCAGATCTGTAACTATGGTCTTGGTTTCAGTAGCTTTTAAGGTTAACATCTTAATGGAATTGGTTTTGTTTGAGGAATGAGTGATCATGTTAAGATTTTCTGTGGGATCAACCTGTTATTTGTTATCACTGCTCCTGCAAATAAAAGCAAAGAGAGATACTAGCTGCCAGAAAAAAACCCTAAATTTTTCTTTAGCCATTTAGTAATAAGCCAGCTATACAAGTGATGGTATCCAGAAAGGAAAAAAAAAAGTATAATTTTGTGGAAGACCACAGTATTAGGAGTGCAAAAAGTGGAAGGACTGGCAAGAGATGGTCTGAAACACATATAGTGTTGAACAGATGATTAATGTCAAGTTGCCTCTTGGGACTCAAATTTGGCACTGCTTGAGGAACTTGCTTCTTGTTCATATAATAAAATTTCTTTGTATTACAAACCTTTTACTAATACGAAGGAAAACTTTCATTCAGCTGGGTTAAAGGGAATATAAACCACATGTGGTTTATAAAGAAGGGTCTCTAAATCTATTTTATTTCTTTGCTATTACTGTTTGCTACATTTTTTCCTCTCTTTGCCATGTTCTAAGGAATTTTGTTCCTTGCATGCAGCACTTTGGAGCTGGACCTTACCTAGTGCTCGTTGGTTTGTTAGAGAGCAGGATGTGCTACTGTGGCCAATTCTATCAGTGTAATAATGCATGTACATAGTGGATAAACTGGCAGTGGGGGCAGGATGGGCTGCAATCCAGTAGTCATCACACTGATGGAAGAAACTGCATTGAGCAGATTCTGAATAGATTTGCAGCTGCATCCCAAGTGTTGGAATGAATATGCAAAGCAATTTACAACTTGGCACCTCAACAAATACTGTTTTCCTTAAATCTCCATAGGTGATGTGCTATAAATACTGTATCTGTCTGTAAGAAGCGAACGACTAAAAACCAGCATGTGGTCTTCTCACTGCAGTGAGTGTTCACCCTGCACCACAGCTTTTGCAGGTGGTAGCTGTGGGCTGTTCAGAGAGGTTCTGAATGCCTGCTCTTGGTGTTTGGGAACTGAGGGGCACAGGTGATGCACCAAGTATTGCTGCTGGCATTAACCTGTCATGGATCACTGCAGTTGTGTAACAGGTTCTATGAGAGCTGTACCTGCTGCCTGCAAGATAAAACCTTGCTGGAGTGGTAAGGAGCTCGTTGTGCTGAATGCCTGCTTTGTTTGTGAATGAGCACAACAGTGCCAACTAGGAATTTTGAAACAGCAGCTGTATTGCTTCACTCAGATTGCTACTGTGTCTTACTGCCAGTGATTCTAAGGATTGTTACTATAGTTTAATTTAATTAATAGAATTTTAAGGTAACTTCTTATGTGTCTTTGTAAGATGCTTGTACAATGTTTGTCTTCTTTCTTTTACATACCAGGATCTCTTTTTAAGAGATTCTATAGGCCAAGAAGGAGCTAAGCTAGGGTGGAACATTTTATTGGAGAGATTTGTGATTAACTTGCTCTGTCAGCTTAAGTGCAAATAGCCAGCCTTTTGTGCTGAACCCTTCCTATGTGGGGTTCTTTCACATTGGATGACATGCTCCAGTTCCCAAACTGAAGGTAGTCGAGTGTCTCCTTGCCTGGGAGAGGCCTTGTATAAGTTAATTTGCATGATGAGTTTGTCCCAAAGGAGCAGGGTTCAAATTTACCTTCAGAACTTGGTAACAAAACTCTTACTGATTTATTTGGAATATGATTTGAACTTGCACTGTGAATAAAAGGATCACAGGTTACTGCTTTGTTCTGAACTGTCATTGCAGTCTATTGTGACATTTGTGCACTTAATTTTAAAGTGTTTGAATGCAAACCTCATCCCCAGCTGTGGGAGATGTTGGAAAGAATATTTGTTTTCAGTCTGTGAATGACAATTTGTAAATAAACTTAGATCTGGCTCTGATAAAAAAAAAAAAAAAGAAAAAAAAAGGATAAGGAATCCTAATACTTTGATTTGTCAAATATGTGGAAAAATTCTGAGCTATTTTGACTGTGATACTATTCTGCTCTGTACTTGCATCTGAAATCTTAACCTTGCTGTATTTAGAATTAGTTCTCAGTTGCCTGGTCAGTTTTATGATGGGGATATTAGTTATATTTTGCTGGCACTACACGTTCTCCTTTCTTATTTTATTGTAGTGTGGAATTCCCCTAATTCAGGATTTAAATAGGTGGCTTACATTAACTATCTACAGGAGTGTCTGTGTAATAAAATTACTCGTGGTTACTTGTGTTAGCTGCACTGGGTTCTTTAACCTGCACACTGGACTGTAATTATGTACATTCAGTAGCCAGCTGTTTTCCAGTTAAATACTGGTTCTCTTTGTAAAAGAAGGGGAAAAGAAACAAGCAGGATAGACAGAGTTTGAGAGGCTTGGCATGTTGCAGACCTTCAGCATTACTTAAAACCCCAAACAGTCCATTCAGCTAGGTACTGCACAAACAGAGGAAAAGTCCTCCTCCTAATCTACTGAATCCTGGAAAGGACACACCGGGAATGCCAGCAGGCAGGTGGAAATGCTCCTGGGCTTGTGTTTGCTCTCAGCAGAGTGCTCTGTGAGCCAGGGCATCCATCTGCTGTGGGACTGCAGGGGCAACCAAGGGCAGTTAACTGTGAAATGAAGGAGATGAACCTGCTCTTGCCTGTGTTTAGAACCTACCATGAGCAGGGTCCATTTGGTTTAGGGAATTAGTGGAATAAAGAAAACCCCAAACAAAAAAACTTTGTACAAATAGAGTGGTAAATTAAATATCTCTACTGTTACCGTGTCTGTCATAAGACAGGGCCATGATGGCAATTTGGGAATAGATGTTGGACTCTGCTCTGGAGCTGTGTTCCTGTAATTCTCAAGTCTATGATTTCATTTCCAGCTGTGGATATGCTGAGAGCCTCACTTCTTTGTGAACAAAATTCGTCTCAGAAATTTAGAAATGCTTGATGCCTGCCATTGTTCTTTTTTTGTTGTGTTTGTTTGTTTTTTTGTTTTGTTTTTAACTTTGAGTTTTTTAATTACTCAATATTTAAAATTATCTCATTGATAGGACATTTTTAAAGGTTTTGCCGGGTGCTCCCCGAGCTGCCCCACAGCGCCCCTGGCGGCCGTGAGCGGAACTGCAGCGAGGGGGCAGCGCCCGACAGCCCCGAGAGGGCTCTCGGTGGGGCTGGGGCTGTTCGGGGGCACTGCCACAGCTGCTCTGTGTTTGCTTTGGGCACACACCAGCAAAGAGCTGCTACTGCTGCTCCATCTCTGCTGAGAGACCTTCATTTCAAAATACTCGTAATCCCCAGGGGAGGGGTTTGCATTTTCCATCCCCAGGGAGGCTCCTGCCTTTCTTGGCAGACACCTGTCTCTTAAACCACGACACAGTTACAATTCGGTTATTCTCTTTCTAGCAAGGAAATGATAGTTTCCTATATAAAAGATAGCCCTGTGCACATTGTTTGGGCAAAGGAGAGGAACTCTCATATTTCATTTTGTATGAGAATGGTGTAAGTGGAATTCCAGGCTTGTGGAGCAGTGGGTTGATAGGATTATAAGTCATCATCAGCTGTGGGCCAAAGCCAGTGCAATATCCACCCCTTCCAGCCATTTCAGGGTTGTTTGCAATATTCAGCAATGCGTCTTAGATGCGTGTGGGCCTGTATTTATAAGTCAGCATGGTAAATATAGGTGGGGTAGAGGAGGAAGCATCTGTACAAAGAACATGAGATCGTAGCTTAATTTATTTGCAGCTTGTCTGATGAGCCTGATGGCATAGGAAGTTTAGGTGGGGTCTTTGCCATGCTCCACAGTGATAAAGGCTCTGCAGCACATGCTCTTATCAGTCACACCTGGGAGGAGCAGCTCAGGGAGCTGTTTATGAACTTCAGCTTTCCTCTTCTGTCCATTAATGTATGATCAGAGCTGCACTTGGATTGCATGCTGCTAAGTCAGTCCTTTAAAAGAATTCCTGTGGTTTATTCTGGGATTTTCTGCTCAACACAGAAATCCATCAGGAGACAAAGGCAGTATTTCAGAGCAGGTATTGCTCCACATCATCAGGATCCTGAATAAAACCTCAAATTCATCTCCTCAGTAAAGGTGGTTTCTATGTGCTCTCAGCTAATCAGCTGTTGAACAGCTGTCAAAAGTGGTGCAGAGAGGAGTTTAAAATTAAGCTGCCAAGAATAACCACACTGGTCTTAGTACAGTGTTTCTTGTATTTCCATGATCCACTCTCATGACTAGTTGCTTGTACTGTGCTCAAGGTTTGGAAAAACTGGCTTTCCCCAGCATGGCACACATGTACCTCAAGGCTCATTCACAGGGGAATATATATTACTGCAGAAATGTAATGATGATGCTGTTTACTGTGTAAATACAATATTACACTTGATGTAAAATTTTAAGGGGTTTTTGGTGGCTTATTTTAGGCTAATTCATTAATTCAGGTAAATTAAAAAAATATCCTTGAACAGCATTGAAGACTAGAGAGGATGCTCTATTTCTGAGCATTCCTTGTGCTATTTATATTTGTATTTGTATGCTCTTTTATATTTTGAAGGTCTGAAGCCAAGCTGATCTCTGTATTTCACTAATGGAACTTGGGATATTTTTGTTGTTGTGTGGTCTGTTTCTTCATTCACAGGATATGCAAAACTCTGTTTTGTTTTTAGATGATCCAACTTCTTCAAGCTTCTTCCAAGCTTCTTCAAATTTTTTTCTTTTTATTTTTTCTCCTACCTATACTGTAGCATCTTTCTGAAAGGAAATTCAGACTTAGTTCACCATTGGGAGATTTGTCTTAATCCTGAAACAAGAAGTGTCTGTCACTAATTTTTCTCATGAAATGCAATTTGTGCAGTAGCTCTGCCTCTATCTGTACTGTCTTCCAGTAGCTTTTGAATCTCTCAGTCGGTGATGAGTTCATTTGGCAGATGCTCCTTTCCCACAGATTTGTGAGAAATAGCAGATGGGGAGAGAAGGCATGGCATGATCATATCCTTTAGGGAAAGGCAGAAGGAATGGAATTGTTTGATATTGCACCAGCCCCCAAGTGACCGGTCAGGATCTGTCAGCTGTCCGGCCATGTGAATGCATCAGCAAAGAAAAACTTCTGATCATCTGACAAACTCCAAAATAAGAAGGTGTGGGTTGAGGAAAAGAGCAAATGAAGCTGCTTAAAATGTACTATTTTGAGGTGATGAAGGGGAACAAAACCATTCTCCAAGTGTATTGTGATTATTAGTTCTGCTTACTGCAAATAAGTTGCAGCATTGGCTTTATGCTGCTTGCTGGTGAATTTTCACCTGTGCAGAAATATGGTTTTCTGTCAAAAGTTAAAATGAGGGGATCTATCATAGACATTCAGTGTAACTAAGAATTGCAAACTGATGAAACTCATTGTCTACCATTGAGATAAAATTTATAGGATGTAATCAAGTCATTGCTGAAATGGAAAATGCCTTAAAAGGTGAAACACCTGCCTGGGAGCTGTGATAACTAGGACTACTAGCTTGCATTCAGGCTTTGGGGAAAGAAATAGCAACTACTGTTTTATCACTGTCAGGAATGTGAAACATACTGATTAGAATTAAAGATGGGGGAGCCTTGGTTTCTTCTATAATTTTTCTTGAGAGAGTTTGAATTTCATTCCAGTCTTAGTATCACTGATTCAGTGCAGGGATGTTAATGGAAGGTTTAGATGTACTTTCATCATGCAAACCTCATCTATATTCATATAGCTTCTATATAGATCTGTGATTTAATAGAAAAGGAATGAACAGTGACTTTCTGACAGCAATAAGTACATTTTTTTAGATGGATCATTGAACTGAGGCAAATTTACCTTTTAATCGATGGTTTCATTGAAGATCCTTTAGTCATTTATAGCCAGGCTGGGTAGTCCCTACCTATGGCTCACCATTTTCTCCTAATAAAGATGTGACACAGTGCATGTTTTGTCTGTTGTGGGCTATGAAGTGGCTGCCACATTTGATTGCCCAACCTGTGCCTTGCTTCATTTGATTTGGGCTGGTGATACTGGTGTTCGTTTCTGTTTCGGTATTGAACAACTGTGTAATTTGTAACACCAGTTTAATTTTCCTTTTCTGAAGGAGACCCAATCTTTTCTCTGCAGGCTTTTTGCTGCTACTTCAAAATGACAAAACCCCCTAGCACTTCCTGTATTTAGTAAAATTGTGCATTTTAAGGTTGTGTATACAACTTTAGTTTTCCATTTATGCTTTCCTGAAAGGCAGCTCTTTAACATGGATAGAGATTTTGTATTGCTCTGAGGTGTGGAGAGAATAAACTTGAAGCAGCTTGATTAAAGCTGCATTAATACAGATTTTTTTTCCTAGTAAGCCCCAAGTGATTTTTTTTTCAAGCTACATAAAATTTTAATTAAAAAATGCCAGTTTAGGAGAAAGCCTGTTTCAGTGTTAGTTATGCCAGCAGTGTAGAACTTCTCCTGAGGCCTGTTAATTCCTTAGGCTTTTCTGCAGGAGCCCTGTGTCCCCTGAGCCAATTCCATGCTGATCACCAGTTTGGGCAAGGCTTGGTTAACAGAGATGCTCTCGGTAGTTAAGGCGCAGCAGCTGAAAGAGCAGGACTTAAGTTTGTTGTATTCCAGTCCTCCCAAGGCCAGTTTACACCTGAGAGATGCCATCTGTGCAAGCCTTTGACTTCCACCCCCTGAGTTTTGCATTCTCCACTCTAATTAATATGTTTTAGGTTTGGTTACTGATTATGTCGGCGTGGCTGGAGGCGTAAGTGACGTCCTAATGACTTAGGCGTGAAGAAGCCAGGTAGGAAGGACAGACCCGGTAATTTGGGTCGGATCTGCGATGATGATGTGTTGGCCCGTGTGGGTGTGTCCGGATCACCCTCCCAAGGTTAGGAATGTGCTGTGTGGCCAGTAAGGAGGGAGGGAGATGGTGGCATCAGTCAGACAATGAGACAGAAGTGTAGCTCAGATACAGTGAAGCTGTAAACAGCTAATGTGAAATGTACTGCTAAAAATAACTGATATTTAAGAAAATGCAGATGTTTCAATGTACTTTTAAGTATAACTTTTTTTTTTTAAATTAAAGTTGGCTTGTTATTTTTAAAGAAAGCTTTTGAAATTATTCAGTTAATTACCATTACATTATAAATATACAGACAAATTACCACAGTCATATTTCATGATCTGTGGACTTTGCCAGAGAACACACTTTTTAGTTTGTGGTGTGTCCCCCTGTGGAAGAGAACTTCCAAATCCCTTGGATTTGCTGAGCAGCAGGAGTGCTCCTGGAGGGTTGCTGTAGACTGGGTGGCTTAGGGCCATCTGCCTGTATGAGTTACCTGGGCTGAGGTTGGACAGACTTCTGCAAAGTGAATGCCAGGAGTGCAGCCTGCCCAGTGTGTGGGTTGCAGTGGTATTGTAACCTGTGGGTGTCACGCTTCATAATTGCAAAAATACACCCACACCCACTTGTTGATGCCAAATAATTCTAGTGATGAGCATGGAAGGGTAAAATAGTTGTTTAATTGGGAGAATGTGAATAGTCTGTTTGAGAGCTGCTCTCAAGGTAGAGTAGGCTGGGAAGCATCAATCTTCACAGCTGGGACTTGATAAAACTAATGAGAGGAAAAGGCATGGCCTATACTGACAATTAAATATAGAGGTTTACATATCCTTCTGGTGACAACTCTGAATCTGAGCTCTGTTCCTGTCTTTTTGACACCTCTGCAGTCTCTTGATGAAATATGCATTTGTGAATTACCCAACTCTGTGTTTACTTGCAAAGGAAGGTAATATTAGTATGAGGCATAAATATGTCACCGTCTCTACTAAAAATATATTTAGAAGAGGTAAACTTTTGATTACAGGGCTTCTTTTCTGTTAATCTTTTCCCAGCCAGCCTAAACATGTCCAATAGTTACATGCTGGCTTCTGTGATCCCTTTGAAGGAGAGTTTGCAGCTCCCATTGCAGTGCTGCAGAATTTTTGAATAGGAAGCCAGTGTTAACACCTCTTGCCCTCCAAACACCCATAACCCCCTTCCTTTTCTTTTGGGAGCAGGAAGGAGAAAAGCAAATATGGACCTTAAACCTTTGCTGGCTGCTGTGCTTATTCCAGGTGGGACAACTTCCAGAATGGGTGATCTCCACATGGGATTGTGCCCACCACTTCTGACTGCTGTGGCCCTCCAGCTGATAATCAGAGGTTCAGTGGCAGTGTTTACATGTCTTTACATCATTTTGTGATCTGTTCTATATTATACCTTTCATTCTGTGGCTTTCATCATGTAAGGTTTTTGCCTGGAACTTCATGAGGCCAAAGAATACTAACAAGGGTAAATTCTTCAAAGTCTCTGAGAAAAGAGAGTGTTGGTTTTTGTTAAACCTCTTTGGCTTTCTCACTTCCCTACAGGAAGTTGCCATGTCTGTGTAGAAGGCTTTGGCTCTGCCTTTAAGTTCCTGATTGACATTTCCTGCTTGGTAGGAGCAGTGTTATGCTTTTACATCAGCTGCAAATGCTTGTGAGTTATTAACTGACTATGAGACTAAGCCAAGCATCTTGTGTTCCCTTTGCAGAACCACAGCTGAATGGAGCTTAAAGGGCCACAGATGAAAGAACATGAACATTTCTGAAGGTGTGAGATGTGTCTGGCAGTGACCTCCTTACCTCAGTAATAAAGAAAAGTTTTTCTACAGGAGCTGAGGATATCTTTACTCCAGCTTCTTAATATACTAACTGGAATGGTGCTCTGACAACAATTCTCCATAATAAAGCACTTACCCTACTACAGAACAGTATTTCTTTCTCTACTGATGATGTAACTCAATGGCGGAAAATAATGTTTTGATAAGCATGCCTGAAGATCGGTCCTTTCACGTGCGGTACAGGTAAGACTCATTTTGCTGTACGTGAATAAGAGCTGCTAATAATAGAAAGCTACACAAGTTGCAACAAATAGTTTGATATCTCTGCTAGTAGTGTTATTGAAATTTAAAATGAAACTAATTTTTTCTTGATTTTTGAACGATGAAAGTTCACTTTCTCTATGTAGCAGATTATATTAGTATGAGTACGTGATTGTATAGTATTGGAACTTGCATAGTAGCAGAATAGTACATTATTGTCTGTATTTCTTTGTATTTGGGATAGAATGATATGAAGTATGATGTCTGCAGGGTAATACCTGCTCCCTCTTTTAGCTGTTGGGCTGCCTATGCAAATTGCTGAGTTTTGTCTGCTGAAGTTCTCTGTACTTGTCCCGTTATTGTTTCGATGAACGATGAGGTATTTGCCTTGCTTAAAATAAAGATTGATAGATGGAAATGGCCTTGGTACCTTGGACTCAAAATACTGTTCTTCCAAGTGAAGAGGATGTGGGATTTCCCTTCTGAGAGCTTTTATCATTTTTCTGAATCCCTTTACAGACTGGGATAATGTGTTACATTGCAGACTCGCTCTAATGGAGCTGAACTACAGGAGCATTGTGTAGTGCATGGTATTTGGAAGGGTCTTGCAGCTCATTCTGGAAGACTGAAATAATTGTCTAAAAAGAAACAAAAAATGTGGTTCTTGTGTGCTCCCCTCACCCCTACCCTGGTCATCCTTTCTTTGGAGGCCTTTTCCTTGCTAGCTAACAGCAGTAAGGCAGTCCCTGTATTTGTAAGACAGCACATACTATGGCTTAAAATTAATTATTTCAACATTCTGACAATGTTAGATTGCTGCTGGATTGGTCTTCTCTTCCATTTCATAGAAGAGAAGTACTTAATTTCATTTCATACAAGTCCAGTGTCCTGGTTAGTAGTGCAGCCAGCCGGAGAGGCTTTTTCATGATCAATAATGAAAAAACAATAGCAAATAAGTTGTAATTTGCTGTTTTCTCTCTTTATTTTCCTAAAATTTTATCCTGTGGCTTTGACCCTAAGTGTGTAAGTATGATAGTTCTGTGGTGAGTGTTTCCTGAAGGGATCCACTTCCCAGCATTTCTCTACCACGTTTACCCATGCTGGTGCTGATGCTCTTGGTCCTCCCCAGACAATTACAGAACATCCTTGCTCACTCTTTACTAAAAGCAGGAGCTGTTCAGGGTACTATTATAGAAAAATGTGTCATGGCCAATTGTCTGGTTTAAACTGACAAGATAAAATAAGTCAGTCTTATTGCTTTATGCTGTATTTCAGTACAGATTTAAATGAGACTGATTAAAAATATTGACAATAACAATATTAATTAATATTAAACTTTTCTGCAAGAACCGTAATCTGATTTACATTTAAAAAACATGATGGCAAAATACTTTTAATTAAAAAAATATTAAACTTTCCTAAGACTATGAGAAACTGCAGATTAATTCAGTATATTGAACTGGAATTTTATGATGATTTTGATAGCTATAATTTGGAAATATTTTGGTTGGAGTTTAAAATTTAGTGCAGGAAATAAAAGATCATAAATTACTGAGGAGAGAGTTATCAGTTTTTAAAAAAATTTACTCCCAGGCTTGTTTGGCTGTGACTGCTCTTTTCTTCCTTCTGGCATTCCATTAGAACTGATTTTAAAGAAGTTGGGGCCCACTCCTAGGGAAAGGCTTTACTATGGGTCTGTTTCTGACTGTGCACGTGTTTCTTTCTCCCCACAGTAGCTGATCAGTATCACTTTAGCAGCTATAAAAGTACTTATGCTGGAAGGAGATTATTTTGTTGTTGTTTAGTGACTGAAAATAAAATGCTGATGTTCCTTGATTTGTATGAATAAATGATCTGTAGAGTGAATATTTGTAGAACTTGCTTCTTTTGGCCTGCTAAATTCATACACCAGACACTTGTAACTGCTGTTGTCTTGACTGGAGCAAGAGAACGCAGAATTCAGGTGTGTGAGTTGTTTGTTTCTAACCTCACCATCAAGCGGAGTTTGCTGGAAGCAGAGCTGCAGTCCAAGTGTGGTGGAGCTGTTTGTAGTGGTCGCTGTGGAGGCTTCTGCTCTCGTGGAGAAGCCAAGAGAAAGGGCAGGAGTCAGGAATGTGTGTGAGCTTTATTATGGGATGCTGTGGCATTGGTAGTGCTGTGCATCTGAACTAAAGAGATGTCATGGGGGTTGTTTTGTCTCTAGGTGTGTTATTTGTTTCATGGCGAGTTGGTGACAGCCATATTTCCCTCAAAAACAAAGTGTCCCCTTAGTGGGAATTCAGCTGGGTAAGACTAAATTGTGTTTAGAGATTGTACGAATCAGTGAGTCCTACTGCCTTCTTCCACTGCCTTCATTCTTACCAGTTTTCTTGTCCTTACTGTAAGATGAGAACAGCTGAAGGGAAACAAAAACAAGGAGGCAATGTGCCTAGGGTTTATATTCTCAGAAGTAATAAAGGTTTAAAATAGAATGTGAAAAAGGTCAGAGAAGAACAAGTGGGGAATAAAAAGAAGAAAAGAAAAAAGCCCAGGGAGCCAGGCAGGAGGAGAGGCTTTGAGGGCCAGATAAGGATGAGGTAGTTTTACAAATGAGAAATTATTCAGGAGATGCCAGCCTTTCAGAGAACAGGTCCAGGCATCTATAAACAGCATAACAAAGTGAAGCCCTGTTACGAGCATTTCCAAGTAATATCTGAGAGAACATTATCCTGTTCAGCAGGAACAGAATTTCATTAGAAGTGCACAGATGAATGGGGCTTGTTCTCTTCTCCTCTCTGCAGATTCAATGTGTCTCTTGTTTGGCCACTGGGTGTTGAGTAAATAATTCAATTCAGCCCTGGGAACAGAGAAAGTAATGTCATATTCTCCTTGTAACTATTTAATGACTTCCTAAAACATTGATAAACCTAGCCCTGTCTAGTCTGCCAAAGTGCTATTTAGCAATTAGTAGTGACAGGTGGAGAACACCTACGTAAAATCTTTAAAAACCCCAACAAAACAAAACAAAAATGTTAATTTGCATAGGAGTCCTTTCAGTAGCAGAGAGGAGAAAAAAACAAATAGAAATCAAAACCAAACCTCTTCTGAATCCAGTTTTGGTACTCAATGAAAAAGCCTAGGAAACTTTTAAAATAACTGAATGATTTCATAGGTCTTATATAACCTGAATAAAATATTAATATTGAGCGCAGGCAACTTTGGAAATAAATATTTCATTTTCTCTGTTCTATTTTGGTATAGCTTATTTAGATTTTGAAATGGCAGGTCAGAAAAAATGGATCCAGATGGAATTAAAGCTTTAATTTGCTGTACAGATTCTAACAACCTGTTAACACAACCTCTCTAGAGTTGTTCTCAAGAGAAATGTTAATTTCTGCATTCTTTTTTTACTCAAACAATTATTAATTCCCATTTTCATTTACTTCCTGTAGTTCTGGTTGAATTGAAACACTCTGTAGTAACAGCTGATTTTCATCAGACTGAGTACAAGCCTTTAGCTTCTTATTTGTGTTCTATGTGAAAGACCCCACACCTTTCATTTTTGTAAGTTATAATAAATCTAGGGTTGCAAAGTCAAATTATTGTATTTCAAATTCCCTGATGAAATGATAATGCTGCCTTGGCATTTGGCATTTTTTGATGTAGTGTGAAATGAGATGAAGGCAGTCTCTCAGGGGAGTTAGCAGACTGCAGCACTCTCTGGTATTGCCCTTGTACCTTTTTTAACTTTGCCTGTTCTTCCCTGATTATGTGGCTGATGCATCACAGTTAAAAATAATACTCTTTTTTAATGGAATAAATTCACTGGAAACAGAGTCCAGTGTAACATTTTGACTGTTACATCTCACACACATTTTTCTGGAAGTTGTGCTCTTTTTAGCCTTTCAAGCTAGAAATCCAGAGAGTGTGGCTGTGTAATGGTCCCAGTCTCTGCACTGAGAAGCACCATATTTTCTAGCTGTCACCGTAATTGGACATGTCAGTTAACATGAGGTGCCCGGAGAGAACCTCTTTGGATAGGATTAAGATTACCCAATGAAGTGTTTTAAGTCTTAAACCTTCAGTTGCTGATGGTACTTAATTGTACTTAATCATTTCTGCCTTTTTCTGTCTTACGTTGGACACATGCACAATGTAACAGAGCCAGGTGGTGTGTTGTGGCAAATAGCAATGCTTT
The DNA here is from genome assembly GCA_013398075.1 of Notiomystis cincta. Lineage (NCBI taxonomy): Eukaryota > Metazoa > Chordata > Aves > Passeriformes > Notiomystidae > Notiomystis > Notiomystis cincta. The sequence continues at coordinate 298,146 of VZRX01003956.1, read as the reverse complement.
AACTCCTCTGAGAAGAGTTTCCAAACCTAAAAATACTGCATGTGTTATGGATATCCAACCTGAGAAGTTTGGCTTGGCAAGAACTTCAGGCTGGAGTTACCTTTTGCTGTCAGCATCTTTAGTAACTACCAAACAGCCAGTGCTTTTGCTTGCAAAAGTTAAACATGTCGGTCATCTCGCTGTGCTTAAGCTGTGGCATGTCGAAGACCAGCAGGTATGGTAGTACTTTGTGTTTTGTACTGTACTTGTGATCCCAATTCTTCTAGTTCTCTTGAAATTCATTAGATTTTTCTTCCTGTTCAGAGTTGAGTAGAATTTTGTATGATCGATTTTTTTTCCAGTTTAAGAAAAATAAAGCAATGTAAATATTGTAGGTATGTTAAAAACTTCATCACTCTGTCAAGTCAAAACAGGTGTCATCTGGTGTTTCCATTCAAATAACTTTGGCAAAAGCCAGAATTTTATTGTTCACTTTTTGGCAGTATTAGCACATACTTTTTCAACAATTACAGAATGTCTCTTACTGAGCTTTCATTTTGAAAAAAATCTTTTAAAAAATAGAACACTGACCTTTTTGCAAGCTTTTTAAAATGCATGTATCTTGAAAAAGCTGGAGAACCATATTGCTTCAGGATCGAGACCTGGAGCTGTCCTCTTTCTCGTCTTCCTCTGCCCTGCCTCCCTCGCATCTCAGAACTGGAAAGTAGGAAACATTTGGATGGAATTGTTAACACTTACTGAAATGTTACATTTTGTACTCCTGAACTCGCAGGGGTAAAAATGCACCTGACTGGTTCTTCCCAATGTAGTTCTCTATTTTCTTCTTTGTAATATTCTACAAATTCTGCAGTATTTTGTACCTGGATAATTACATGAGTACTTGTTTATAATTACAAAAAATATCCAGTGGGTTCTGGAATGATGATATAGCAATGAAGTAACTTGAATTGACATGCATTTTGTCATCAATTGAATCTAGATATTTTTTCTTACACTGAGAATTTTGGTAGCTATGCTAGTGTAAGAGATGAAGTGCCAAGGAGTATTGAATTACATAGGAAGCAACTTGGGGAAAATTAGTCAGTCTTTGATACACAGAATATTGTAATTTAATTTTTTTCCTGTGAATCATTTTGCAGGTTACTATAGCATCACCCTAAGAATTTGAAGTGCTTCCATTTGTCAGAATCAGTATTTGTCAGTAATAGCTTTAGGTAATAGCTCTAGGTAACTTTTATGAAATTGTCTAGATGGTGTAAACTGTTTTTGACCCCTACGGATGCTGAATATGGGCAAAGCAGTGTTTGGTTTCCTCTCTGAGACTGAAAAAGAAAATAAGAATTTGTAGCTGTTTGTTCAAATGTTATTTTGCTCATCACCATCAACGTTACAATTTCTGTTTCAGCCTTAGTTTCTGTGATACTGTAAAGCAAAGCTCTTTGGTTGTACTGTGGTGCTGACTCCCTCTCCTAAACCAATAGAGGCCCTCTGAGTAAAATCATGCCCCGTTCAGAGCTCAGGAGCTGGACAGAGCGTGGCATTTGGAGTGACTGTTGGCCTTTTCTGGTCCCTTGTGCAGGATGGAGGCCTCCTGCCTGGAGCTGGCTCTGGAAGGGGAGCGCCTGTGCAAGGCAGGGGATTGCCGGGCTGGGGTGTCTTTCTTTGAAGCCGCGGTTCAAGTTGGAACGGAAGATTTACGCACCCTGAGCGCTATTTACAGCCAGCTGGGCAATGCCTATTTCTACCTGCATGAATATGCAAAGGCCTTGGAATACCATCACCACGATTTAACTCTTGCAAGGTACTTGTTCTCCACGTCATCCTCTTCTGGTAGATTCCAGCAGCCTACTGGTCACTGTCCTGCCAAACCCTGCTATTAATACTGGCTAATGAGTGAACATGGTGGTGGCAGAGGGCTGGGCTGCCTGGCAGGTCACTTGGGTGCCCTCTAACCTGGCAGCTTATACTTGGTCTAGCACCATAATCCTAGAACTGACTGAGGCCTCACCAGGTTTCTGGATAATTAAGTGGCTGCTTTAAATCCACCCTTTCTTTATCCTTCTGTGTTTCTAAAACTCAGTGTTTCTAGTTTTCCAGATTGTTAAGCTGCTCTCTTGTTTTCTAGAGAGAACTCCTTAATGTTTATCTGTGTAAAACTCATAATGTAATACTGTGAAATTTAAAACCCTATCCATCTCATATGCTATTTATGTATGACTTTTACTGATTTGTATAGATAAAAGACACAGGCATATAATGTACTTAAGCTCAGTTTATGCATAAATCTATGCTTCCTCCTGCCTTAACCTGCTCCTGTGCAGTGACCTTGGGGCATTTGTTTTGTTGTGTTATCCCCCAGGTATGACAGTCTGAGTGGTTCAGTGGCAGTCTCCTGCCTTAGTCTCATTTAGAATCTAGAAATGAAGTAGTGCCTTGAGCTACAGAGGAGACTGTAAGTCTTAAATCTTACAGTTAAGTGTCTTGTTAGGTAAAAAGAGACTTTTACTTTAAAGGATATAGTCAAGTAAAATGTAAACACAGTTAAACCTCTCTTCCTAATGCTGGGACTGTCCTTCTACATCTTTAAGCATTTTCTCTCTATTCTCTTCCTAAAAGATGGGAATTTTAAAAAAAATGTTAGGCAGATGATCCATACCATGAATACCAGCAGCTGGCAGAACAAGATGTCTGTAACCACAGACTGAAGAAAGTTTGAATGCATTTCAGATATAAAATGAGCTGAACACATATACATTTACATGGTTGTGGCCTCTTTTCATAGATTGGTGTATCATCCATTGACCATCTGCTTGGTTTAAATTATACCCTCTTTTCTGGGTACTTCATTTCTGCAATTTCAGGACAATTGGAGATCTACTGGGAGAAGCTAAAGCTAGTGGGAATCTGGGCAACACCTTAAAGGTACTTGGGAATTTCGAAGAAGCTATCGTTTGCTGTCAGAGACATCTGGATATTTCCAGAGAGCTTAATGATAAGGTAAGAATTGTGCAGGAATCTGGAGGTAAAGTGCTAACACACATTCCTCTGTGTACTGGTAAGGAGTGTGCTCCTTTCAGAGGGAAATAGTGACTATTCAATTATTTCTTTGAGGCAGTAAGAATCTGTTAGATGGAACACAGTTATTTGTACCTGGAAGACTACAGATCCAGGTTAAATATTACCCTATTTTGTGGCAGATTTGTTTGTTTTAAATTTAATTTTTAATGGTAATTGACCTCAGGGACATATCTTGCTCTTCAAAAAGAAGTAGTATGCAAAACAATTGGATTGAGGGATATGACTGTGTAGGTGCTAACATGTTCAGAATGGGCAGAGTGTGTGTTGACAAGTAGTTAAGGAATTTTTTTCCTATCTGTGGATTGTACAAATAGTTGCTTTGACAGAAGACTTTTAAGCATGAAATTTTAATGCCTTCTTTTACTTCTGGTTCAGGTTGGAGAAGCAAGAGCGCTGTATAATCTGGGAAATGTGTATCACTCTAAAGGGAAAAATGTAGCTAATGCTGGGACTCATGATCCAGGGGAACTTCCAGATGATGTGAAAAATGCTTTACAAAAAGCTGCAAATTATTATGAGTAAGTAGTAGCTTTAAACACTGGGGGCTGGGAGGATGTGATCATGTAGCTCGTTAGAATGTGGGAGATTTGCAGTGCCATGAGCTAAACTGTGGAATGTTTCTCTGCAGATCTGAGGTGTCAGTTTGGTCTTTTCAACAGGACACTGCACTGGTTTTTAGTATGCCCTCATTTGTAGTTCAAACCAGGCTGAAACAACAGGACCTTGTTACACCTGTGTGTGTAACTAGAGGGGAGCCCACTGGCTTGAGAAAGAATGCAGTGGAATTTGGTATCCCACAGGAAATATTTCCCACTCAGAGTAAGAGTTATATGAGGGCCATTAAAATAGGCCAAAGTAGAATACCTCTGTCTTTTCCTTTATATAAGAATTTTTAAAATTATTATTTAAATGACTGTGAGAAAAAACCCAAATCTTTTAAAAGTCACTATTCTCCTTCTCACTTTCCCCCCAAACAGGGAAAACCTGGCAATAGTAACAGAGCTGGGTGACAGAGCAGCACAAGGGCGTGCCTTTGGAAATCTGGGAAACACACACTATCTTCTAGGCAACTTCAGGAGTGCAGTTTTAGCCCATGAACAGGTACAACAATGTGCTAGTAACAAATTCTTTTCTAGCAGAGTATCAGGTTGCTCCTGACCTTTAGTACATATGTTGTGTTGGATCTTGTTGCAAGCTTTTTAATGCAAGTTTTAAATCTTAATGGCACAACTTCAAGTTTGGCTGTTCTTATCAAGCATTGTTGACCTAAAGAAAGCATTTTTTATGCATTTCTGCATGCAAATGTATGTCACAAAGTGTGAAGGGGAGTAAATAATGCAGTTATTTCACATTTTTAAGCGTCTCCTAATTGCAAAAGAATTTGGTGATAGATCAGCAGAAAGAAGAGCATACAGCAACCTTGGGAATGCCTACATATTCCTGGGGGAATTTGAAACTGCTGCTGAATACTACAGGTGAGTGATTGCTGATAAACACTATTTATACCTCTTGTACAGTTTACTTCTGTTGTGCCTGGTGCTGTAGCTCATGGTGGAACAGCCATCCCCTTCAACACATACTTTGGAAAAAACTCCATTTGTTTAGCAAAGAAATTTTCCTTTGTTGTTTAACTATTCTGGCTCTTTTAAGGGAGGGACGACATTAATGCTTTTTGGTTTTTTAACTCTTTTGTTACTTTAAATAGATTCTTTGCAGTCCTGTAGACAGACATCTTTCCATTGCTAGCCATTTATTCCCTTTATTCTAGAAGCAGGCATTACTGTCTCAGCTCTTAGTGAGCTCTGGAATGATGTGTGTAGCTTTCCTGAGCTCACCAGCTGAGAGAGGTGATGCAACATCAGTTTACATCTTTAGTTGGTATTTTCATGCCAGACTTGTCTTGAGCTCTGCACCACTAAGCAGTTGCTGCTGTACTTGGGAAAGTAAAAGTTTGGCAAAGATACAGTATAGAGGTTATTAGCAGGGATTTCAGAGCACACCTGTTCTTAGGGAAAAAAGCCTCAGTACTGTGAGATCCCTCTTAGCACTCAAATTCTTCTTGCCCAGCAGGCCTGGGCTGGCTTGGGTGGGTTTAGGCCTGCCTGACCATGTGATGGGCAAGTAGGTATTGTAACACTGGTTTTAAATGGTGCATCCTGTCAAGGAACTTCTACAAATTATTAATGAAGTAGTCAATTAAAAGTTGCTGTTTGAGGAATCAGCCTGCTCTCTAATAAAGTAGGTGGAAGTAGGTTGCAGTGGAGGGGAGTGTAAGAGGTTACAAGATAGTATTTTATTAGCCAATAATTTGTTAGCCTGCTGCCCTGATGTGTTTAAGTTGTATAACTGATTTTCAGCTGTGCAGGTGCACTTCTGAAACCTTTTCCTTGCAGGGGTTTCTGAGGTTTCTGACCCTCTCTTCCAGGAGGACGCTGCAGCTGGCTCGGCAGCTGAAGGACAGAGCTGTGGAAGCGCAGGCCTGCTACAGCCTGGGGAACACCTACACTCTGCTCCAGGACTATGAGAAAGCAATCGATTATCACCTGAAACACCTTGTGATTGCTCAGGAACTACATGATAAGTAAGCCCTAAGAGATGTTTAATGTATGTGTGACACTCAGAGCAAATCCTGTTACCTTCAACCCTGCTGTCGTCGTTCCCTGTGTGACAGCTGCATTAATGTGAATTCTCTCAATGCTGGGCTTTCGTTTTCATATGGAAAACAAAAATTACTCATAATGGTATTTCAGCTAATGAGTCTGAGATGAAAGACAAATTTGATGAATGACTGTTTCTACATCATCTCCTGTCAGCATGTCTGTGTAAATCAAGGAAAAGAAAAGCCGATCTGTCTTTCATGAGTTCATTATAATCATTCACCCTGCTTTCCTAAGAATCTGTCTCCTACTTGTCCACAAGTTAGTAATATAGGAAGAGATGGGGGAAAGAGAATAACACAGCAGCAGTAATGTTTAGATTACAGTCCTGATTTCTGAGGCCTTTTTTGTAATGTCAGGTGCAACCATAATTTTTTTCAACATTAAATGTATATCTTCCTAAGTCAGTAAGAAGAATATGGAGGACTAATAAGGCATGCAAACTGAGGAAAAGCAAAGTAGGTTATACAGTGTTCCATGCTTACAAAACTGACTAACTTGTTTGCTGTGAGCTTAAAAATTAAAATTTTGATTAAATTTGTTCATATTTATTTATAGCCAGATCACACTCCTTTAAATACAGTATTTAATGTGTTGGTGTTGGAATGTTCTCTGATGATTGCCTTCATTTTTTTGGCCCAGCAAATTACTGTGGCAGTGCTGTGAAAACCTGACCTCTGGTGTTCAGCAGGTAGAGGTGTAATTGTAAATGTGTGTTGTTTTCAGAATTGGGGAAGGAAGAGCATGCTGGAGTTTAGGGAATGCTTACACTGCTCTGGGAAATCATGACCAAGCCATCCATTTCGCAGAAAGGCACCTGGAGATTTCGAGAGAGGTATGATTTTCATACTCTCATTATGCTGACCCTTGGTTTTTGCTCTCACACAGAGGTTTTATGGAGGTGTGTCCATGCATCTGATTTTGAGCCATGGAATGCATTTTGAATGATTTCAGAGACAGTTGATCTCACGTTACTTCAGCCACCCTCTCACTGCAGTTAGCTCCTTAGTTCTAGTGTCACCACTCAGTGTCATCACGGACTCCAAGTTAGTAGCCTAGCAGAGATTATTTTAGGCTTTGTTATGATACCTGTTAGTTGTTACTTCTTTAAAAACTTCTTTAAAAACTTCTCAGTCTTCAACCAGGAAAACTTTTTTAGCCTTTTTCCTCTCAGAAACCTAGGGGACAAGGATTGCTTTATACTTACACATGAGTATTCGTTAAGGTAACTTAACTGCTTGTTTTATTTGCTTGAAGGTAGGAGACAGAAGTGGAGAACTCACTGCCAAACTTAATCTCTCAGATCTTCAAATGGTTCTTGGATTAAGCTACAGCACGAACAACTCCATGATGGCAGAAAGCCATGCAGTGGAGAACAGTTTGAATGGTATGTGCCTCTTTCTTGCAGTACTTTCCAACAGAGAACTTCAAAAAGAGTCTCTTGAGTTCTTTACTGACCATGGTTGAGTATGCAAATTTGCTTGGTTTTCTCCCCAGCAGCTAAAAAAGGTTCTGGCGGTATTGGACCCCTTCAGCACCTCCTTTTCAGGAGGATTTATATTGTGGATCACAGGTTACTGCTTAGTTCCTTCATGTGTTCTAATTATGTCTGTGTCTTGGATCTTGGACCTTAGATGAGTATAGCCACAGCTTTGCAAGTGACTCTATACCTTGTAATAATATAAAGATGAATTTGTCTCTTGAAGGTGGCAGACCAAGAGGACGCCGTTACAGTATGGAGAACATGGAACTTATGAAATTAACACCAGAAAAGGTTGGCACTCTGCTTCTTTCAGTTCTGCTGCTCAGACTGCAGTGAAACATTTGTGAGGGTGTGCTGATGTGCCATTTGCCTCCCCTTTTAATTTAGGTGATCTTAGCTCAGCTCCATAACAGCAGGTCTAACAATGCTAACAAATAATACTTTTGTCAAGTAGGTTGCAGTCAGCGTGTGACAAGTAATGGCTGTAATGGCTTGTGGGAAGCTTGCTTTATCCCTGCATGAATGAGAAAGAATGAGGTTCTGTAATGTGCATCAAAGGAATTCTTTCATCTCTTTATAGAGATGGTTTGAGGTTGAAGCATGAAAGTAATTAGAGTAAAATTCCTAAGCTTTAGCTCAGCTTTTCTGAAATTTTTCTTTGGTTACAGTCATTTTATAGGCACTTAAAATACATGTTGTGTTTTTCACTTTGAGATTTCAACCAACTTGCAAACCTTCAGAAGCTTCACCATGCACCTTGAGTAAGGATGCTATTTCAGAAATGCTGCAGCTGAGTCACAGACAGGAAAAGCAACTTCCCCCCAAGCTCAGAGAAATGTCTTGGAGATGGAGTTTCTGATTGACACAAGGATTTTAGTCTATGAGAGATACACTTCAAATTCTGCCTGTCAGCAGTGGGCTGCCAGTTCTGCAAAAATTACTCCAGTGGCAGACTAAAATTCGTATTTCTCCCTCCACACTGGGATGTTTAATTCCAGTCTCTTCAAGTGAGGCAAAGCCTGTCATGTCAATCAAACAGGCAATAAAATCTCAAAGCATGTGGACAGTCAGTACAGCTGAAGTCAGCACTGGTGCTCAAGAGCCTCTTTGGGTACTGCTTTAGAAAGACTGTTTAGTCCAGGACCAGGCCTCTGCAGGGAAACTTCTAAACTTTTGGCCACTATCAGATGGGTTTTCTTACTTTCTGAATCTTATTTATCTGGCAGCACTTTTAAAATATGTATCCCCTAACAGTCTGTGTCCTAAATACACTAAAATGTGTCCTGTAGATTTTTGGCATTGATCTACTGTTGCAGTCTAGAGCTTACAAAGGGCTTTTTTCAAGGTACTTGTTCAGTAGAGTAACTTCTATAAATGTCTGGTATGTAGAACAACCCCTGATCTGAGCATCAGGGTTTGATTGTACAGCATGGCATCTTCTCAGAGTCTGTGTGCTGCTGTTCAGTAAAGCCTTGAAAAGAGAAATCCACTGGCTAGGCAGTGTTGCTGGAAGATCTGTGACTGTGTTTTTGACTTCTGATGTCGAATCAAGGAAAAAAAAAAAAAGGTTGTTTTTATTCAGTTACCAAGAACCTGTCAGTTGTGGATAATTCTGTTTACTTTAGAGGGAGTTTTAGGGAAAATCTGTCAGGTTGATATAGCTACCCACTCTGTTGTTTAGTGAAAGGAGATGCTTATTGCTGTTTGTTCTTGTGCTGGCATTTGTCTCCCTCTTTCTTTTCAGTTTTTATTGGGAAGTTTGTGTACATCAGGGACCCAAGGGAAGGCTGGTTGAGTAGCTGCATTTGTGTAAGGGTTTGTTTTTCTCCAACACTGTGTAATAGAGGATGGTTTTTAAAATTTTTTTTCTTTCCACTTTTAAAATGCCAGGTGGGAAATGCCAGCTGAGCCTGCAGTTCAGCACTTACATTAACTGCCATTCCTGCACTGCAGTCAACAACGATAATTTCAGTGTGTTTAATTAAAACCACTACTTGATCACATTTTAATGCATCAGGTGTTACACCACAGTTGAGTTCTCAGACTGACCAGTAACAGCACCAACCTGCATCTGCTAACAGCAGCTCAGGAATCATACCCACATCCTTGTGGCTGCATGAACAAAATAATAAAAAGCTGCCTCGTTTTGGGGAGGAAAAGCAGCAGCAAGTAAGAAGTAACTGGTAAATGAAATCAGAAGGCCTAATTTCCTGACTCTTCTTTTCTTAGGTTCCGAACTGGAACAGTGAGATTCTTGCTAAACAGAAACCACTGGTTGCCAGAACTTCAGCAAAACTTCATTTTGTAAATCGACTAAAAGGCAAAAAGTACAAAAATGGCACAACCTCCAAAGTTTTGCAGGATGCCAGTAATTCTATTGATCATCGACTTCCAAACTCTCAGAGGGTAGGTGTGGTGAGCTGTGGAGGTCATACCTGTTAGTATCATACCTTTACTCATCTTTGGGTGATCAGAATTGTCCTGTTCACTTTAACCTGATTTGAACACTGTGGCTCTAAACTGATGCAGAATCTGCGGTTCTACAGCTCTCTCGGGGTGGTGCCAGCTTTAAGATTTTCCTACTACTGAAATATTTTTTGAAGTCAGAGCTCAAGTTTGCATATAAATTTTATTTCTAAGTCTCTTCTAGACCCCAACTCTCCAAACTTAAAAAAATCTAGCTTCTCTGATTCAGGCAGTGGGAAATATTTTGGACATAGGTTATTACACTCTTGAGAGAAGTCAGTTCAAAATAAAAGACCTGAGTCATTTGGTCACAGACCTGAGGAGACAAAGGCAACTGGTCATTGCTGCTCTTGTTGCTTTTTCCTCTCATGGGCATTTGAGGTTTTGTTGGATTAATAGCTGAGCAGAAATAACTCCAGTTGTACCATGATCAGAGCACTGTTTCTTTCCATTTCAGAGAATGAAACATTTCTAATATATTTCACTCTCCAAAATGCTGCTCTATGATTAGCATCTCCTCCTGTGATAGATCTCTGGCTATAGAAATGGTTGATTAAAAAAATTCATTTAATAAATTTTAGATACCAGCTATCAAACATATCACTGGACTGAAACTGGGATGCAGGTGTCCCAGCTGTAGGCACGCTAAGGTCAAATACCCCTAAATCATCTTCTTTTCAGAAAAGCAACCACGAGACAATGGCAGATGAAGGGTTCTTTGATCTGCTGAGTCGGTTCCAGAGTAACAGGATGGATGATCAGAGGTGCTGCTTCGAGGAGAAGAACAGGCTCTCAGCTGCTTCAGTGGCAACATCCTCTACTCCGCCTAAAACAATGATAAAATGTAAGTTTTAAAAACAGTTTTCATTTTTAATCTGCCAAATACTATTTCCAAACTGATGAATTTAGTCCTGGCCTAACTGTAACTTGCTCTGCCTGTCCTGTGCAGCCCTTTCCACGTGTGCAGTGTCCCCGCACACGGACGAGTTCCTGGAGCTGCTGGCGAGCTCGCAGAGCCGCCGGCTCGATGACCAGCGCGCCAGCTTCAGCGAGCTGCCCAGCCTGCGCCTCCAGCAGCACGGCAGCCAGGCCGTGCTCGGCCACCTCATGGCCAGCCACAGCAGGGACCTGGATGAGGACTTCTTCGACATATTGATTAAATGCCAGGTGAGTGCTCCGAAACAAATTCCTCAGCTTGCCTCTGGGGACTTCGTGCTGCTCAGGAGCCTCCTGCTACTGAGCTCCTCCAAGTAAGCACTTTGTGTATCATGTGTGTTAAGATACACATTGATCTGACAGAGAAGGAAGAACCTAAGGGAACAAAAAGTAGGGTGTTTTTTTAAGTTTTGGGACAATTCTTCTTTCTTGGTTTGTTTGTTTGAATTAGCCAGTGTCTAGAAAGTGAAATTTTGGTATTTATACCATGGTAACTTAAAAGTAACAAATGCTTAAAAAGTGAAGGAAAACAAGTGAGGCTGTTGAAAGGAATATGTAAAATGGTTTTAAGTGTTTAGACCTGGCTTGCTAAGGAGGGCACCTGATACACCAGCAATCCTAATTTATCAGCTGAAAGAAATCAGTATCCAGGTTTTGGTGGTAAGAGTGGTCATCAATAACCATTTAAATGACAGCTTATAGCAATATACAAGTGAGATGACTGATTGTCAATTAGAGCATGGTGTATATACCAACTAGATCAAAAAGAAGTTAATTAAAAAAGACTGGCTGGCTTATCTGATGGGTTGATAAGCAGCTCAAAATACAAAATTCAGATGCCGAGTTCTCCAGAGCTCAGTAAGTACGGTAGCCTGGGTGAGAAAGCAGCACCTGGAACTGAGTCCACAGTGACAGTGTTCATCAGCCTGATGAAAATACCATGTTCTGTTGTAGCAGCGTGACTGTTTCCTTCTGTAAGTCAAGCACAGAATCTAGGAATATTCTGTCTCTTCTAGGAATGGAAAAATATTTAAACAAGCACAGAAGGGTTGCTGCTCTTTGAGCCTTTATGCCTCAAGGGTGCTGGTCCCAGGTCCATCCACCACTGCAAGCTGTGGCCACAGTGCCCTGCAGCAGCAGCCTGCTCCTGCAGAGAACCCCCTCCGCAGCTCAGGCAGCAGAGCTGGCCAGGAGGGAGGCTGTGTGAAAGGAGCACAGAGCACAACCAGCAGCATTTGCCACCTGCTCTGCAACCTTGGCATTAAACTGTACCCAGCTGCAGCACAGGGAGGCAAGGGGCCTTCAAGGACTGCCTTCCCAAATCCCACACCACTGCAGCCATTTTTTAATCCCTGTGTAAGGAAAGGAAGGCAACCATGCTTTCTGGTGTATGAGACCAGAAACACCCTGTACTAATATTAATTTTTTTTTCTGGACAAAGGACACTTAAATCTCATTTTGCAGTATGTCAGAGAACTGAACTGGGGAGGCTATTTTCAGGCACATGGACAAGTGGGTCTGAGGAACCATTTTAGCTACATTTTGACCCTTAATACGTTCATTTAGCAAGTTTAACCTGAAACAACATATAAATTATATCTCTTTACTAGCTTTAAATCTGAAAACAGAAGCTTTTAGTAGTTTTTTCACTTAATACTGTTCACTTACTCTGTATCTTCCTGTAAATATGCAGCTTTTATTTCTTGGTCTGTCTGTAGGGTTCCAGACTGGATGATCAAAGATGTGCTCCTCCAGGAGCTGCCAAAGGCCCCACTGTACCAGATGAGGATTTTTTCAGCCTGATTTTGCGCTCACAGGCGAAGAGAATGGATGAACAGAGAGTCCATTTACCCTCAGCTATAAAGGGACCCACTTCCAGCTGAAGACCCCAGAGGCATGTACTGTACAGCAGCATCTTAGGGATCATGCTGGTTTGCTGGAAAATCACACTTGCCTTTTTTAAGACGACTACAATTAGTAGCTTTTCTCCTTTCTCCTGATTTTTCACAGAAATAGCAGCAAGCACCACACTCATGAGCAGCAGTTACAGAGTTGCTCCTGCTCTTGCAGTTGGCAGCTACTTTCAGAGAGCAGTGTCTGAGGTACTGGTACTGTGTCTCCCTCTTAATTGCCTCTAGTCTATCAAAATTACTATGATTTTTTTTCTCTGTCAATTCTCTCATTGCTCATGAGTGGATTCTACCACTGTCTCAACCTAGAGTAAGACTTAAATTTTTATGTTCTTTTTAAAGAAAACTTGATTTTCTTCCCTGATTTGTACCTCCTGAAAAAAAGTTCTGTTTTCTTTTATACTTTTTTTAAAAAATAATTTTAAAAAAAGGATAAATAGCTTCAGTATTTAGTCTCTTTGCAGAAACACAGTTTGGAAGAAACCATCATTTCTATTAAAAAAAATTAAACCCTAGTTTTAATTCTGTTTAATAAAAACTAGTTTTTTCAAACATGACTTTTTTGGGTAATATTTAGTTAACTGTTGCCTATATTAATTCAGAACAGTTTTGCAATCAGCAGAAGTTTTCAAGAAGTATTTAATTTCAAGAAACAGCTCCTCGTGCTGCTCTACAGTTTGTGTGGTACCTACCCATGCACCAGCAATCCCAGGGGTGGTGGGCAGTGGGCACCAACTCCCCCAGGCCTGGGCAGTTCCTGCAGGACCCCAGGTTGCAGTGTCACACACAGGAGTGCCCAGGTGCTGCTTCCTCTACTGACCTCAGCTCCTCTCCTGCTCTGGCTAAGGATGAGCCCAGCTGGGCGAGTTCTGGGGAACAACCACTGCCATGTCCATCCCCAGGGTAGCTCCTGGTCCTGAGGCCCTGTTCAGCTTAGAACTGCCCTAAAAACCACCTGCTACAACATCAGGTTCTCACTCTCTGCAAATCAGTACACCAAGAGGGAATCCATAAGCAGTCCTAAAACTGAGCTGACAGGAAGCAAATTGATTTTAAGGAGCATAAGCCCAAACTTAGACCTGAGACATCTGAGCTGGGGATTAGTGTTACGGGAATTATTCAAAACTTATGACACAAACCTGATTTCCAACAAGCAGGAACACTCCACAAGCCTGGGTTTTTTGGCCACTTGAAGGTGTATCACCTTTATTTCACATTCCAGGCATAGTGCATATGCTTGCACTCCCAGATTTTACAACCCCCTAAAAGCTTACTGCTGTTCTCTCTTCTACACTTGAGAATGAGAGCAGAATTAGCAAGTACAAGACAAGTAAAGACTGGACAAAACTTACAGCAGAGCCTGGGGTCTTCCTTAGTCTCTTTCCTGGGAGTCATGTAAAACACTCTTCTTCTCTTCACACGGTTCCATGGCAGAACTTTTCCCTTCTAGGTTTTTATTAGAGTCACCATTTTCTCCAGTCTCTCTCTCTGCTTTGGCTGTCTCTTGTTTTTGCTGCTCAAATGCAGAGTCTTCAGTAAGGTTTTCAGCTTTGAGACTTTCAAGTCTATGAACCTCAGATTCAGTGTACAATCGGTTCTGTATAAAATTAATAATAATCTATTAATTAGGCAATCTAAAGTGACACATCTATTGTTTTGAGTGCATCCCAGTTCAAGGGGCAGAGCTCACCCAAAACATGACAAGGGTATTTTCTTTTCCCTTAGGAAACAGCATGTAAATAAGCCAAATACAGAGTATAAATCTGTTTTGAATTTTCTGTAGTTTACAGGGAAGTCAGCACTGCTTTCTGTGGGTAATCTTGATTGCCCAGGTTGACATAGGTACTGATCTCTCAAAACTAAAGTTGTCTTTACTATAAAGAGTTTTAATTTAGTAGCTTCCTGCTAGAGTTAACCATTGCCAGATAGTTTTCCAGAAGAAACACATCCAAGACCTCTATCAAACTGTTCCATAGGGGAATGTGTACTTCCTTAATTCCTCTCACCCCCTGATCTGGGTTAAGTGTGGTGTTGAAATGTGTTCCACAGGTGCCACTGCAATCTGTTCAGTTTAATGCCAGCTCCCAGGGACCAGGAGGCACAGCAGGCTCTGGTCTGTGGGACTCTGGTCCCTGTGGGTCTCTGGTACCTGTGCATCCAGCTCGTCCCTGGAGTGCGCCACGTCCGGGCTCCTGCTGCCACCGCCCACTCTCGCTGTGGGGAGAGGCCTCAGGGAGGCATCTCCTCTGTCCTGGTGGGCCCTGTGGACAATAGGAGGCTTCTGCAAATAATACTCCTCTGCTGTCCTCCCATCGTACTGCCCAAAGGCTATTTGCTCTGGCTCACTGGCAGGTGGAGGAAGACTCTTCTTCTGAGAAGATGTTAAGTATCTTAATGCAGACACTGATGATCCTGCACCATAGCAAAAAGCCTGGGGGAGAGAAAAATAAACAAACTGAGCAAAACACCAAATATCTGCAGCCTGTGGTTTTCACACAGATTTCTGCGTCACATATCTGGAAGAGCCTGAAGGAAAAGCTCAGGTGAAGAGAAGGGCTCCAGCTCAAGATTTCTGCAGTCTGACCATGCTGCAGGAACTGCCAGAGTGGACACAGTTCATTCTTGGTGCTACATTAAAGATCTTTAAGGCTCTAACTCAATGCTTTTGTGTACAAAATGACATCAAAGCAGAAATGGGAACTAAGGTGCAATAAACTGTCAGAATCTGAGATTTTAAGCAGTTTAATGCTACTATATCCCACTTGGGGAGTGGAAGAGGAATACACTGAATACAAAACTTGGCACTTTTAGTTCCTAGACCAACTCAAGTATGAAGCCTTTGTCAAGAAAAAAATCCCTTGCAGAAGTAATTTCCTTTGTGCTAAGCAATCTGTTCAGTTGTACAAATGAGAAATAAATAATGTAATAGATAATATTTAAATATAAATACATTTAATACATAAAAAATAAAACTGAGCTTTTAAATGTAAGAGAAATGTATACAAACCAGGACAGCCAGAGCCATCATAATGAGCACTGGAACCTGCAGAATTAATGGTATCTCTTTCATAAGTGCCTTGATGAACTCGCCAATACCTTGTCCTACATGCTTCAAAGGCTCAGTTACAAAGTTGGTGAAAGTTATTGCCAAGGCCTAGAAAAATGCAAACAGAAAATCAGTGCTGTCACACAAACAACAAACATGAACAGTCCCTCTGGGCTTGGCACATACCTTTGTTGGTGGAACCAGCAAAATAGGATTTACAAGCAGAGTTTCGTAATACTTCTGACAGGGAT
Source organism: Notiomystis cincta (assembly GCA_013398075.1). Classification (NCBI taxonomy): domain Eukaryota; kingdom Metazoa; phylum Chordata; class Aves; order Passeriformes; family Notiomystidae; genus Notiomystis; species Notiomystis cincta. The sequence continues at coordinate 282,319 of VZRX01003956.1, read as the reverse complement.
CGTCCTGGAGCGTCCACGTACTTCTAAGCCATTCTGAAGTCAAAGCAGAGACATGTTTTTACTACTTGAAAATATATTTGGTGACACAGCAGCAATACAGAAAGTAGCATTTCAGTTACAGAGGGAAGAGAACTCTTCTAACTACAGTTCAAAACTGAGATTTATTTTTACACATCTGAGATCAGCTTGGCAGTATAGTTTATCCAGTCATGGTGACACACAGCAAGGGAAGGGAAGGCTGGAAAGAAAGAGAAGAACCTGAAGTTTTCCCATGCATAATCAAGAAAGCTCTTTAGGTGATCTTAGTCCCCAGGGGACTAAGCCTCAGGGGGAAAAAGTCTCATCTGTGGGAACTATGAACTTGCACACTGTGTTCACAGCATCATTCTGTGTTACTGCGCATCTGCTAGTCTGCAGGGAGATTGAAATTGTCTATTTTGCTTGCTAGATTCAAGGGTCTGTTTTAGTTACAAGCAGAAAAGTCCTACTTCTTAAGGGAACTTTTACATTATGAACAAGTGATTTATGGCATCAGTGTTTCTGTAGCTTGGTTTTACCTGCAGTCAGAACATGGATCATTGACATTTATCAAAACCAGAACAGAATCAAGAAATTACAAAGGGAAGACTGTAACGCTCTTAAAGAGCTGCCACCTTTCATCTACCTTCTACAGCACTGGATAGAAATAACAGCTAATAAGAAAATCAGCTTTCTCTGTAAAATAGTAACACTTGAGTAAACAATTACAGATCCAATTCCTGAAATCCATTGTACTCACACGCCTGATACATGAAAATAAAATATCCTTGTCCTGAACTCTGCCAGCGTGTCTTTAGTAAATGGTACTGGGGACACACTCACAGGTAAGTTACAAAAGAAGTAACACCATGACATGCCCCAAAGTACAGTGCTGGGATCAGCTCTCCTCCTATGGCCTAGAAGACAAAGCCTTATGGGATGGAAAAAGGGTAAAACCACATAATTTTGAAGAAAATTGCCCATACTGCTCCTGAAGGAATCAGAGTACCCTGGATACTGTGAACTGATGTTTCATGATGTGAACTACTGCTGCAAAGAACCAAGACAAGTACTGACCGATGAGACTGCCCCGCCAGTCCAGCTTCTCCGCACAGACGTTGTCGAACTGCCCCATCTTGGCAATCTCTGCCTGGTGCTGAGCGAAGGCCAACTGCAGGAACAGCAGGGATGGCAAACGTGGGCGAGGTGCTGCAGCCAGCAGTGCTGCTCCTCAGCTATCTGTGCTTCTCTCAGCAAGACTCTGACAGTTCCCCAGGTAAATGAGAATTTCCCCACTGTCCCCTTGGAATGACAATCCCCCGTGTAATCTGCATTTAGAAAAGTTTACTACCTAAACAATTTAATGGAGTTAAATTCTAAGAACTTCCTAGGAATGGACAAAACCCGTGAGATAATGGCTGCCTCTGAGTTATTCTCCAAATGGAGTCTGAATTGCCAAAGGACCAGACTCCAATATTCAAAGATGCAAGTTCAAGGCAAAAGTAAACTGATGACATCTTTCCTCAGAATGTCTCTGGATTAGAGAGAGAGCTGTCATGCAATTACTAGTAAAAACATTCTCTTTTATTTTCAAATAATTCCCATAATAAATACCTGTATTTATTACAGTTTTGCCTTACAGTTTGTAACTGATAATCAAAACAGAAAAAATTCAGTCAAATCATCTGTTGCAAAACTGACATTCTTCACTGCCTCAGCCAAAGCCTTCTGCATCACCACTCTCCACCACTCTGCAGAGTGCAGATATTCTAAACCTGCAGTTCAATAAAAGCTGCAGTTCAATTCTAAAGACAGGATATGAGGGCTGACTTTGTGGCTGGGCTATGATTTGGTAGCTTAAATTCCACCTCAATAAATCTGACCCTATTGTACCATCAGCCACTTAATCACCATTAATGAGGCATTTATCTGGTCTATCATATCAAACAGTTTCAGCCAGGGAAGAATCTTAAGAAAAGAACCTCTTCAGAATCTATTTCTGTGTAACTTTTCTACCAAGCTGCTTTAGTCAGAGGTCACATCTGCCTTGTCCACACAGTGAAATCTGAGTTCTAGTGCTCTCTGAATTCTGTGCACCTCTACAGCAGGATGAAGTTGTCAGGGTTTGTTTTGTTCTTTAAGCCTAACATCAACATGTAAAATAAAAATGTTTATCCCTTTATTTATTTTGCAGTTAATTAAAAGCCTTATGTAAACTAACCAAAGGAACTAAATAACCTTAACTCCCCTCATAACTGTAAAATTTTAAGCCAAAAAGCCATTAAGATTATAGAACTTACCTTATACAAGTAAAGCCAATTCCATGCAAAACTGATGAAAAAACTTATTAATAAAACACGTTTTAGCTGAACAAACCAAAGAATCCGTGTCCAGAGTTCTGTAGCTATTACAATGACAATGCATACTAAGCACAAGAGTAGCTGAAAAAGAAAAGAGGAAAACATTATGACCCACATTTGGAATTTTCCAAGCTTACTGTCAGTACACGTGAAGAAACTTCCAGCTTTTGTTTTCACTAATATCATTTACACAGAATAGCTGAGGAGTTTCTCCTTGCTTCCACAGCCCACCTGAGCAGCACAAGGCAGAGCAGTTTTGTGGCAGTCCTAGTATTCATTCCTGTCACAGCCTTACACTGCAGTTGCTCATTCCTTTCTTTCGATATTTAGTTATTTCTTCCCTAAGGTGTTTGTTACATTAGTGACCACACACTTCTGAAGTATCAAATTGGTGCCAGCCAGTGCTTGGGCAGTTTGTGCCCGCTGTGAACCACAGAACAACTACTGCCAACTCCTGCACTTTGCTTGAGAGACTGAGTGGCAGTTTGGGTACCAGCAGCAAGACTTCAGAGAAGCACTTCACAGAGTCTTTCCAGCTGGGGACCCCTACCAGAGGTTTCTGACAGCTTGCTTTTGTCATCTGGCTTCCAAGGACCCCTCAAATCTAGACAGGCTACTTGCAAGATGATGTCAGCATAAAACACTGGCATATTCTGAATGGTAAAGATTTATTCAGAAAGCTTCACCTTATTAGAAATCCTCAGCTCAGCACTTTATAATTCCCATAGTCATGCTCTCCTCTCCAACACTACACATTTTTTTTCCACAAAATTCACAGAAGCCTCTGACCTATAGGAGTTCAAATATATACTTCTCTGTATAAACATATTTTAACTCTTGCAGAAGCCAACAGCTTCAGCAACTACATGAACAAGAGACAAACCTGGAAAATCTACAATGCATGAGGTGTCAGTGCTAGCGGTAAGAAAGGGCTGGAGCATAATGGGTCTGGCAGCACAGATATAAAAGACAAGGGGAAAAAAAAACATACCAGAAAAAAAACCCAACCCAAAGCTACAGTAAGAACAGATCACCACAGGAATAAAAATATTAAATTCCTTCTTGAAGCAAATAGATCCTTCAGCAGCCACAAAAAAGAGCAGCTCACTGAAAGTATGATGGAAAGAATTCCTTTATCTGTGGAGTTAAGATGGAAATAGTAATTGACTAGCACAGAGAAACTGAAGAAAACAGCAATTAAAACCAACAGTCAACCTTCATTCTCTTACCAAAAACAAATTATATAGATCAATTCCAAAAATGTCTTCAAATCTCCACTGCCAAGCTTGATCATCATGGTGTTTAAAATTGATCAAAATATCACTCAGTGCCTCATCCAGGGCACCTGGCTGCCAGGCTTCCTCACTGACAAACCTCAGGATCTCCAAGTACGTCTGTCTTGTAAGAATGATCTCAGCATCATAATGGACATGGCCCACGTTTTCCTCAGGCTGAATTCAAAACAAAACAGTGGTTAAAGACTGCTTATTTGGAAATAGAAATACAATTAATAATTTAAACAAAATAAAATGTGATGGTAATAAAAGACTGAAAAGAGAGAAAGAAGGAAATGAAACCCAGAAGAACAAGTGATGCACAATGCAAGTGCTCTCTGAGCCGACCAGTGCCCAGCCCATTCCCAAGCTGTGATCAGCCCTCCCAGCCAACTCCCCCAGCTCACCCTGAGCACAGCAGCCAGGCTTTGCAATATCCCTGTGGCCAGCTCAGCTCAGCTCTCCTGGCCACGCTCCCTCACAGCTCCTCCTGCACCTCCTGGCTGGCACGAGGCACTGACTTAGAGAAAGCACTACTGAGCAGCAACTGAAACAGCAGTGTGTTACCAGCAGTGCTCTCACACTGAATCCAAAACACAGCACTGCACCAGCCACCAGGAAGAAAACTCCCTCTATCCCAGCTGAAACCACTGCATAAAGAAAGTAAAAAGGTGTCTCTTATATGGAAACTCTAAGAAGCTACTATTGCTTGAAGGTTAGAATCACAGAATGGTTTGGGTTGGAAGGGACTTTAAAGATAATCTAGTTCCAACCCTCATGGGCAGGGACACCTCCCACTAGATTGCATTNATGGGCAGGGACACCTCCCACTAGATTGCATTGCTCAAAGCCCCATCCAGCCTGGCCCTGAATGATTCCAGGGATGGAGCACCCACAGCTTCTCTGGACAACTTCTTCCAGTGCCTCACCACCCTCACAGCAAAGAATTTCTTCCCAATATCGAATCTAAACCTCCTCTTTCAGTTTAAAGCCATTCCCCCTTGTCCTAGCACTGTACACTCCTGTATAAAGCCCATCTTACAGGCCCCCTTTAGGTACTCAAAGGGTCTCTTAAGGTCTCTCCAGAGCCTTCTCTTCTCCAGGCTGGACAGGCTGTTTTTGTGGGAGAGATCCTCCAGCCCCCTGGTCATCCTTGTGGCCTCCTGCTTCAACAGGTCCGTGGTGCTCTCTACACTGGGGCCCCCAGAGCTGGATGCAGCACTGGGTCTCAGCAGAGCAGAGGGGCAGAGCCCCGTCCCTGCCCTGCTGCCCACACTGCTTTGGATCAGCCAGGGTGCAGCTGCCTTTCTGGGCTGCAAGCACACATTGCCAGGTTCACCAGCACTCACAAGCCTTTCTCACAAGGGACAGTCCCAATCCATTCTCCATCCAAGGTGGTGGGTGCCTGGGATTGCCCCAACACATGTACAGGACCTTGCACTTGGTCTCACTGAACTGCAGGAGGTTTGCATGGACTCACCTCTCAAGCCTGTCAGGGTCCCTCTGGATAGCATCCCTTCCTTAGGGGTGATGTCCTCAGCCAGGTTTAATTCTATCTGGGCTGTAGCTTTCCTAACCTGATTCCTGTCCCTGCTGGGACAATCTCTCTGTACTACTCCCAGGCTACTTGTTCTCACTTCCACCCTCTGCAGGTTAACATGGTACAAGACAGGCCTTAAAAGTCTACAACAAACAACCCAAATTTGGATCCTTTCAGTTTCTAACCATTAACATGAGCAAAACAAGGTGCTCCTATAGCTGCACTCCAGCAACAGATGTTTAGATACACTGAATTCAGGTAGCCTTCCTTTGGATGCTTTACAGATCAAATGACAACTGTGTCTCCTCAGCAGTACTGGATGCACATATATATCTCTATAATCTTTTCCTTTGCTATTCAGTTCATTTCATTTAGAGTACACCAGCATAATTAATTAATGCTTGGTAACTGTGAACACTACATAAAGCAGTAACAGGAATTAATTTTAATTAAGTATTTTTTTAAATGACTGTTCAAATACTTACAAGGCCAAGTTTTCCAGCTTCATTTAAAATCTTATTCAAGTATCGCTTAAAAATATAAAAGCTACGGCTTTCATGTGATTTGGCACTCCTCTTCTCACATTCTGCAATCTGCAATTGTGCAAAAGACACTTGTATTCACTTTGCTCAAACCAGCTTCTTCATAAGAGAGAAAAAACCCCAAACATCCCAACACATTAAACTCAGGATTAACAGGGGCACATTTCTTTAGTTCAGCAATGGTCCCTGATTAGTAAGACAGATAAAAGGCACATGCAGTTACTGAAGATACTTTCCATGGGACTGGCCAGTACTGGAGATTTCACATCTGCTAGCAACATTCAAATACTGACCTCAGTAAGGCTAGAAACAAATGTAAACATCTGGATGTCCTTACATTTTAAGTCTGCATCAGGAAAAAAAAAAGAAGGAACTGCCAAAAATTCTAAGTAACTGAAAGAACATTACAATGACACATCTCACTGGGTATCCAAATGGCTGAGGGCACCAAGGGCCCTGGCAGCCACACGAGCATCCCCACATCCTGGGAGGGGCTCTGACAGCAGCTCCTGAGAGCTGCAGCCCTGCACACTGCCTTGGTCTCCATGCCCACAACCCACCCCTTATAACCCAACAGGACTGAACAGCTTGAGAACAGCATGGGGAACATCAGCACCACACCTTAAGTGTTGACACTGGACAGAAGCACCCAGCTCCTATTGATTTTTTTACACTATAAAACATGTCAGCAAGCAGACCTTTGTAGGCAGAACAACAACTTGAAATAGAATTCAAACCACTTCCAGTCTCTCCTCTGCATAGAGGTTCCCCCTCCATAAAGCATAAATTATGCCAGCAATGCACCTGTTTGATACTATCCAGAAGAGCACAGAAAGCACAAACTATAAAACACTGGAAAACATTCTAAAGAACAAACCTTGTGTTGCAAGGAATCTATCATCCTGGAACAATGTGAGATTTCAGTACTGGGTGTATCCACAGCCTTTTCCTCAGAGTCAGGATAGTTTCCCTAAAATTACAGAAGAAAAATGTATTTTTAGAATCCAAGAATTTGACCAACATGCCCTGTTACACTTCTACAGTCACATCACTTTGGAAGGAGCAAAGCAGCTAAAAACTGAGTGCAGATCTGTGCTGCAAATACTCTCCCAGTGACACTCCAGCTGCCTCTCTGCTGTTATTTTAGGCTCCAGATGGACAATTGCTGTGAGTTAAATGCACGCTGCCTTCAAAAGGTCTTGCCTGTCCTCCCCCACTTGCCCTTTCCCCTCCTTTCAGTGCTGGTGATCCACAGAGTGCATCAGATTAGATAATGGTGCTGGCTACAAACTGACTCAGCAGGCAAAGGGGCAGTTTCAGCCAGGCAAACTCCCAGTCCAGCTGGCCACGCCGCCAGCCAGACTGCAAGTAAACACAACCCCACTTTGGGCTGCCTGCCCTCCTTTACTCCAGAGCACTCTATGTTTTCTGCTCATTACTCAGACCCAGTTTTAGCTGTGCTGCTTCTACACAACCAGGTGTGCACACTGAGGGAAGGCTCCAGAAGGAGGCCCAACAGCACATGAATAGGTGAATTCATGCTGAAACAAAGTTTACTTTTGAGGGCTTGGGCAGCCCACACAGCCTGCCCACCTAAAAACTCACTGCAGGGTGGGAAAGAAACCCTGAAGAGATGGACTAACACAAAGTAGTAACTTTTTTCCTTTGAGATGTAGTTCTATTTTTGTGGGAAACAACAATAAAGATACTACTTTTTTATAAAAGCTGAAGCAGTTGGGCTCCAGGCTTAAAGACTCCAAAGGTTGCTGATGGATCTTAGGTATGGGAATGACTATCAGTGGACTTGGAGAAGTTGGAGGCTGATGAGGAAAGCTGTGGAGAGCAACAATGCACTCTGCATCAGAAAATTATGTTCTGTAGTATTTAAACAGTATTACTCAAGATTGTAAAACTAAACTTGAAAGCTGAATAATGGCAAAAATCAATGCCCATACAACCAGCCCCAGTTTGCAGTGCCACGTGTGCACACATGCACTAGGTAACCAACATGCACCTCATGATATTTACAGTCCGCTCCTCATACAAGACAGAGACAACTCATCTTGTTAAATCTTATTTTTTTCCTTCTTCATCTTCTCTTCAATGTTAATGAATCACTAAAAGTACAGCACTCAATCCCTATTCTGACCTTCCTTCTGAAAACTGAGGCCCAAGCATCACAAAACTCCATTGACTTTCACAATAATCCCACACAAGAAATGGGAAACTGGTTCCTATTGCTGGGAAATTGGTTAATTAAAATAAAATACAATAATTAACTTTAACTCCTCCAACTTTTATCAGTTAGGGACCTGATTTTCAAGATCTTTAACACTATACTTGAGAAGCTAGCAAGAGTTGCTTAACCCAGTACTTCTCAGAGCATTAACTCGTGGTGCCACAACCTGCAAGCACCACCTGTGAAAATACAAAAAGCCTGCTTTGTATGACTTGATCTGAGTGCAACAGCAGGAAAAGGTCCAGAGCTAATTACACTATTTTTTCCCCTGGCAATTTTAACCATAGACACACAAGACATTTCTGTGTATGTAGATGGAATGAAATAAGCCCTTAAAAACACCGTTCTGCCATCATTATCTACTTCACCATTTAAGAGCAGCTTTCCAAAAGCATGTGGCTCTTTGGGACTGACAGACACCCTTGCTTTTTCTGTACCTTGTAAGGTCTTCTCATTGTTCCTGATGCTGCATCATAATTGAGCATATCTGTAGGGTCAATCCATTCATCTTCTTGAACTTTGCAGCTCCCTATCAGCATAACTGCACACAACACCAAAGGAAACAGCATCCTGTATCACTGAATAGAACAAGAAAGTCAGGTTTTTAGGTCAGGGTGTCACATGTTGTATGAAAAAAATGAAACAATCTTATATGAAAAAATTAAAAGTGGCTTTTTTAAAAAACTCAGTTCTCCATTAAGCAGGTTTAAATTCACTTCCACACTTTTTCCCTGGGAAAATGCTGGCAATAACATGCATAATTAAACTGCATTATATGAGTGGACAAATACCCCTGACTTTGTTGTCAGCAGGTGTGTAGCACAGAGTTCAGCATTGCTAAATAGGATAAAACTGTGCAGAACTCCACCACACTTCATGACAAGGGAACTGTGTTAAGAGTAAGGCGTTTTTTTCTGTCACATTAAGAAGATTTGGCAGAAAAAAACTCCCCTTGCATTTCAGCTGTTCCTCAGATACCAGAGGGGCTTGGGTGGCTGTGCTTTGGTTCTGAGGGATGGCCAATCCAGCATTACAAGAGGAAGCACAGAGCCAGCGCAGCACCGTGAGTCCACTGACATTTAATAAGAACTGACACGATCACAGGTGCACAAATAGCGTGACCGACACACCGTGAGTCTGGTCACGCCCAGCAAACTCTCCTGGCCAGACCACAGCCCCGAAACCTTCAACAACCCCCAGGCGCAAAACACTAATTTGCTGAGCAACAGAAATGCGGCTTCTTGCTGGATTGTCAGTGATAAACACGCCGTGGTTATGAACACAAAAAGAGGGAGCAATAAACCGGCAACAAATACGCTACCGTGGGAAATGACTAAAAGCACAATCACAAACAGAAGCTGGTTCTCTGAATTTCCTGAGGGAGCACCCGGTGTTCGAGCCTTACCCAACAGGCATTCCTATGGGGGAGGAGAGAGGCAGAGCCCGCGACAGCCCCAGGATACAAAGGTGGAGTCTTCTCTGACCTCCGCTCCTCTTAACTTATATTTATATTGGCTTTTTTTGAGGGAGGGTAAAACGCAGAGTTTCAGTTGATGACATTTCATATTTAGGTGCAGTTGAGTGACTTTAGTCATCATGTACAGCAGGTACATGTCTTACTTCATTAGGACACATTGGGGTGTGAAAGTTATATGTATTTTCGAATTAACGGAGCAATGTTCACGTTTTGCTCACCTTTTGGATCATTCCTTTGGCTTAGTTCCCCTTGGCCGCATTGTTTTAAAAAGAGCACGGCCACAACACCTCCTGCCGCTCCACCACCCTTTGTTCCCTCTCTGAGAGAGATACACCGGGCTCTGAGGGTGTTCCTAAGGTGCTCCTAAGGACGCAGGCAGCTTGTCCTGGACAACTACTGCCAACGCTGACACTCCTCCGTACTGAACTTCGGTTTTCAGTGTTTTTCCACAAAGGGGCCGGCACGACCGTCACGCAGAACTCACCTTGGCCAGCCTCGCAGGGACATCCCTGCCCTGCCCGGCGCCACGGCCTGGTCCCCTCGGTGCGGCTCCGCCAGGCCCGGCTCGGGCCCGGCCCAGGCCGGCACTGCCGCCTGAGCGCTGCAGGAGCCGACAGGGCCATAAAGAAGCGGCCCCGCGCTCTTCTCCCCCGCCTTCGCCTCCTCCACGTCGCACCTGACACCGCGCTCCGCCGAGACACGCAGCCCTCAGCCCCACCCCGCTCCTCCTCGCCCCGACACCGCGCAGGCCNNNNCCCGGCGGGCCCGGGCCCAGGGGCGCTCAGCACAGGCGGCGGCCGTGAGAAAGGAGGGAGAGAAAGCCAGATCCGCCCTGCGAAGACACAACTTGGAATAAAATTAATGCCAGCCAATCGCTACTGATACAGATATACTAAGTGAAACAGCCTGCCAGCTTGGACCACCCAGAGACAACTAGAGAAACACTATTTTCCTCCAAAATAGCTTTGTATACGTGTCATTGCATCATACATCTGCATTATTGTATATGTATCTAATAAAGAAAAAATTAACAAGATTTTCAGATCTACACCACTGTATCATTACTTACTGCACTGCAAATTCTGACACTTGGAAGCAGTATCAAAGCTCTTAAGTATTTTATAGTTCTGGCACATTTAAATCATATGCCAAACTGCTGTATTGCAGTTGGATTGAGGGATTATAAACCAAGAATTCAAAATAACAGATGAAACAAGGTGCAGGTGTTGGAGGTCTTTATTGAGATTATAGCACAGATACACTTTTATTATTACCTTTCCACTTTTATACGATAGTTAAAAATGCTTGCTACAGTGCACATATAATTTAGTAACCAAGAGAATCCAAAACTTAACTGCAGTTCAAATAAATAAATAACCTAAAGTTTAAGGTTTATATTTTAAAAAGTAAAAGGAACTGTACAATATGAAAATATAACAATACATAAACATTGGAATCTAAAGTTTTGTAGAAATAAAACTCCAATTTCCCATACATAAACAGTGCAAGAAATAAAATTCAGATAAGCTTCTGAACTGGGAATTTAAACAATTCTTAAATTACCATGCAGACATAGCATTGTAAGCCATGCTGGTTTTTATTACAGCATTAATGGTATCCCTTTTACTGGAAAAATTGATAGCCATTAAGCTCACTGTGACAACTGCTGCCAATCCACTCTTTTCTACAGTACATTATACACAGAGGTATTCTGTTGCATTCAGAAAGTAAAATATTACATGTTTCTACTGAAAAAAGGCAATATTTTACTTTTCCCCCTCCAACATGTTAGCTGGTTCAAAACAATGTCATGTAGTAAAAACAGCAACATTTTTCCCAGGTTAGATGAAAAGAAAGAAAACCCCCACTATATAATGGACCATAATCAAGAAGTGGGTACTACCTAGTCAATCTTTAAAGTTCAGATTTTTTTTTTTTTTTACTAAAAATGTTGAAACTGTGGAGATGTTATAAAGTTTGAGCTCTTGTTTAAAAGTGATGAATACAATAAATCTGAAAAAAACAGTGGAAGTAGTTTTTCTTTTATGTGTGTGTGTTTAACTCGTTATATACAGATTTGATTAAAGTGTTCCTCAACTTAAGTTTCTATACAAAATTCTCATTGAGGCAAAGAACAAGGAATGCAATTAATACCAAACTGTAAACACATCATTCATGTTACTCTGAGTGCACATCAACAACAGAAGAGTTCTCCTCATAGACTTTGGCAACAAGACTACAATAGGTCACAGCAGCATGAGTTCAACATGGAAGACTGGAAGCACTGCAAAAGAATATACTAAAAACACCAAGACCTCCTAGAAACCAGAAAAAATCTGTGACAAGTGCCCCTCCTCTTGGTAAGACACTCTCCTGCTCAACTGCTGCTCTCTCAAAGCCTCATTATTATTACTTGTTTTGACAGTTCTGTAGTCTCAGGTCTCTGTGCTTTAGCTGCATAGTTGCCTTGGTTTGCACTCTAACCATTGTAGGTCCAGAGGGTTACAGTTCTGTCTGCTGAAGAGGACAAGAAGGAAAGATCTTGTGTGTGCCATCTGCACTGAATAACTTTGTCCTTGTGCTCCCCTACCACCATCAGAGGAAGCTGCTTTGTCAGGTCCCCTGTGAAGAGGAACAGAAGTCATTACTCATTGCATGAATCCATATCCCAGCCCTTGGGTGACGGGTCATTTTTAACCAGTTTGCTTACTCAAGCTTACATCTGTATTCCCCCTTATCAAGTGTACTTGAGCCCCCTTCCTCACACACACAGTGAAACAAAAAGCCACAGTGTTTCAGTTTTTAGGCATTACTGAACACAGTACAACTTAAAAACGCAGATCTCCACCATTTTTTTTACACAAGGTGATTAAAATTTAATAGTCCAAGAAAATCAAGTCAATTAGATATACCCAGTATCTTCCCTCAACTCATCCCAATAAAAATGAGAATTACTATACTTTTTAGAGTTTTTTTTAAGGGTCAGTTTTATGAATGCTATCTGAAAGCAATGACCATCTCCCCAGGCCAAAGTGTCAATCAGAGGTTTTACTGTAATGAGACCCTCACCCCAAACAACTCAGTTCCCAGCCTACACTCTGAGCAACACACCAGACACAGCCACATACACACACGTCCAACCTCTCAAAACTCCACTGTTTTCCCCCTTTCAAAGCATAACCCAACCCTTGAGCCAAGTGCAGCCCTAGAGCCCCGAAGAGAAGTGCAGCTGTGCCTGTTACCTTGCAGGTCTGTCACCTTGATCTTCATGTCGTAGGAGCCGGTGAGCAGGTAGTGCGCGCCGGGGGAGAAGCGCACGGAGCGCACGTCGCTGGCGTGCGGGTGGTAGCTCTGCACCATGCGGCCCCCGCGGATGTCGTAGAGCATGCAGCTCGAGTCCTCCTGGCCTGTGGCCAGCAGCCTGCCGCTGGGATCCACGGCCACTGAGGCCACAGCACTCCCTGCAGGCCACACAAACACCAGCAGTCACACAGCACAGCACTGCTGTGGCAAATACACATCTTTTTTTTAACACAACTACGTGCATTGTAAAAGAACACCGAAAGCTGGCCTTGAATTTAAGGGGAACACACACAGTTTAGAATAAGGAAGTGTTTATGTTTCAGCACTAAAAATTCTGAAGCCATAGGTCACACTCCAATCATAGCAAAGACACTATTAAAGGTGCATGACAAAGTATCTGTCCATCACAGGAAACAAAGTCACTCTTATGAAATTATGTGCAATACTGCAAGGAATTCACCCTGGCCCTAAAGTTTCAAGGACTTCAGTTAGGTTGCTGTATTTAAATGAACTTAAAAGTGTCTGTTTGAAAGTCCTAAAGCAAAACACTACTCATTTTCTGAAAGGAAATATTACTTTAGGAACAAACAAACCAACCCCACAGGTATAGATATCTCACAGCTTCTTTCTTTAAGCCAAGCCTCCCTTCTGTGCCATAATTCTCCCATCTCCCATTCTGTCTATACGACCTTTACATCTTCAAAGTCTATTTTTATGCCAGGATGATCAGAAGCATGATAGCAAGTCTTGCCTGTTCCATGAAATGTTGTTCCCACAACACGAACACAGCTTGGCACTCTCAAATCCCAAAATCTTACGGTCTTGTCTTGGGATCCAGATGCAATCATCCAGCCACTCCATGTATAAAGTGCTAAAATATGTCCTGTGAACGAGAGGACTTCTTAATTTGATTAAGCATCATTAATCCAACACTGAAATATTACAGTTGGATTATTTTCTGCAGTCAGAGATTTAACAATCCTGTGGAAAACCTGTGTGTTGCATGATCCAATGCACCAGTGTATGGCAATACCCAGCTTTGTGCCCTCTCTGCAATGGGGTGTGCACTCTGTCCATCAGATTAACAGCAAACATACTTAAGAACAAACACTGCCCACCTCCCCTCAAAATACCTCAAGAGCAATTGGGAGAGGAAAAAAAAGTCTTGCTAAAAAGAAAAACATAGTGACTTTAAACCAAATCAAACCCAAACAAACCAACAACTTTATTAGAAAATAATACAGACTTAGAAAGTGTGAGAGAAGCCACCCTGTACCTACCAGTGTGACCACTTAGGGCATGCAGGCCTTGTCCTCGCTGACAATCTGTTGTGTAAATATTACAGTCCCCTGCTCCAGCACTTATTAAAATAGCACCACCACTTTCTGGGCCTTCCATAAAAGCAAGGTCTCTGATTGTCCCATCGTGCATGCTGAATTCCAAATCTGGTCCTAAAACAATTTAAAAATCAAAGAACCCAGTAAGGCTTACTTTGTTTGTTAGTGCTGTGCTCTTTAGAGTGGCTACCGAGATAATACAGAGTATTTCAGGCAAGGGTGAACATGCCACCAAGTGCAAACATGGCTGTGCACTTTAGCACAGAACACACAATTTCAGTTACTACAGTTCAAATAAAATCTCTAAGAATCTTGGGTTTGAGTGTTGCTTGAGCTTCCTACTTCCTAAAGCTTTGCAAAAGTACATAGACCATCACCACTGAAAACTGCAGCTGAGATTTCTTACAGAGTACATTTATTTCTTTTTGAAAACTCTGGTGAACTCAAAAGGCTCTCTCTGCCAGGAGGAAAAGATCATTGAGAGCACTGAACCACAAAGGATAAGGCAGCCTAAGTTCAAAACAGAAAAGGTAAGAGCCACATCCAATGTATTGATTAGGAGGGTTGGGCATGGAAAGTAGTATTTGCTGGGGCAGAAACCTTTTCAAGATGGGTGAGAAGAGAGAATTAGGCAAGAGAAAAGAGAACTAGGAGTGGAAATAAATTCTTAGTGAAAACCAAGCTCCAGAAGTGAGAAAGAACATCTTGCTATTTTAGTGTATATGAGGAGGGATCTGCCAGGAGACAATGCAATACCAGAGTCTTGCAAAATGAAACCAGAATGCAGCCACCCAACCCAAACAAAATCCTAAAGATAACTCCCAACCTCTCTTTGGTTCTTTGCTGGACAGTGATGGTAAAAGGGAAAAGAGACTGAATTAAAATATTGGAATAAAAATGACATCAATGTAATTGAAAGGGTTGGACAAGTAATTGAAAATAAATCCTCTGAACTAAATATACACACAGTACCTGTTGCATTACAAGTTTCTGCATTAAAAGGCAGCACTTTCACATATTTATCATTAGAACCAGTAGCTAACAGCTGTCCACAGGGACTCCAGGCTACACAGTAGATTGATCCTTTATGATGTTTATTCCTCTTGAAGCGAACTACAGGTTGTTTAGGAGTATTATAAGCACTAATAAAAAAAAAAAAACCACACATCAGATTTCCTTTTATTTCTAAGGGAAGCAAAGTATTCTAAAATGAAAATACTATTTTTCTGTTATTTTAGGTAACATGAAATTCACATGACTATTTGCACTGAAACATACACACATGTTTTTCTCAGTTTTCCCCATTTTGCCATTGTATCTGTAATTGAACATACAAAAAGAACTTGCACAGTCCCTTCATCTGTAAAAGGCTGATACAGATAAAATATAGTAATTACTAGCTATAGGACAACAAAACACTCTCCCCAGAGTCCAAAACTGGTGTGATTTTTCTCTACATCCTTCATACTTCAACAACTTAATTCTATAGCCACTTTGAATATGCACAAGTTCTATTAAGCAACAGCAGGACAAGCCTGTACCACTCTATGCTAATGCAAGAATCCTGACAGATTCTAAATACACCACAGATTATTATTTGTAAAACTACTATCAGCTTTACACACTGCTGAAATAAAAGCAACAGTCCCAGTAATTTACATTTCCTTGACTGCAATCAATTACCTTCCTACAATGTTCTTTTTCTGCTCTAACAGCAGGAAGAAATCAAGTACTTTGGATAAAGTATTGCAGTATCCATCTCCTTATCACTCCAGTAACATCAACAGGAGAAATTCAACCAATTAAATTGGTATTGAAAAAGTTCATAAACCTTACTGTAAATACTTGAACAGAAGAGGCAGAGAGAAAAGACAGAAGACAATCATCCAAGCTGTTGAAAAACTTTGGAGATTAACACGGCTTTAGTAAAGAATACTGAAGTAAATCTGCACGGCAGCTAATTTTATTTTGCTGCCAGAGAGGAAATCCATTACAGATTAACCTAAATCAGGATCATTTAATACACTACAGAGCTCCCTAAATGGTCTAACGCCTTATCTCACACTCTGAGTTGGGATTCACCACGTGTTAAGAGCTGAGGATCAGTCTCCAAGGCCATGGGAGCAGCTCCCCAGGCCAGAGACCACACGCTGCCAATCCACTGCAAGGCAGCCCTGTGATTGTTTGAGGGACATCTGCAGAATTGTAACATATATTTGTAACTGTAACACTCTTTAATCTTAAAGTGTGCAAAACCCTCCCCCACTATTTCCTTTAGAGAAAGGAAAAAACCCCCTCCAAACCAACCTGTCCCAAATAATTCATCAGTTTGAAGGACAACTAAAAAAACAATGCTAAAAAGGCCCAACAGAGCTTCAAAGAACAGATATCCTATACAACCATAGCTCTCTGAGAAACACATAATTCTGAATTCATGTCTAGACTCATGTTGTTACAAGGATTAGAATATCTTTAAGATAATGTAATCTCTCTGCTGACTTGTATATCTCATGATGAAATATTTTAGGCAAATAAGCATAGTTAAAATCAACAGTAAGTGGAAGAATTACAAGTTCAGAATTAAGGAAATCTCAATCCAGATGCACTGTGTCTCTTGTCACAGCAGATTGTGCATTGCAAGTAGAAATTAAGGCTGCAGAGGTGCTTTAACCTTTCCCAATGAGCAGAACAAGCAGCTGTGCAGGAGCTGACATGTTTTGCACTGCTTACTTGTCAAGAGGCTGCTCAGGCTTCAAGCCCAGTAAGCTGCCTTGTATTAGGTAAAAGAATAAATTCCTTTTTTTGTTGTGTCATACATTGCTCATAAATATTTTGGAATTAAACTTCAAAGGCTACCTTACTGATGATATTTAAGGAGGAGAAGAAAAGTCAGATTACTTTTTGAACACTTTGGAAGTCTGAACATCAGTCCTAAAGTGGGAAGATGTCCCAGATAAAATCACTGTGCACACCTGTAGCTCAATACAAAATTGTGAAGTTTTAGATGCTTGCACTTCTCCCCTCCTCCAAGAAAATAATGTAAGTGGAGCAGAATTAAGGAGATTGTTATTGATGTGGAAATATTTATTTCTGGTGTATTTTCCCCATCCTATTAAAAATATGGGTGGAAAAAACCCTGAAAATACAGGTGCACATTAAACCACAAATAGGGCTTTTTCTGTCAAGGAACCAATACACCTAGAAAACAATGTTTATAGTAAAAACAGGTCAACAGACACACTCTAGCAAGTTTTGCTGCAGAAGTTCAAGAAGATACAACTTTCTCTACTGTTAAATCTGTCCTCCTGCCAGAAACTGAATCCTGTGAAGCCCAGCTTGTGCTGGCCTGGGAACTGAGACATGCCTTCTCCCACTGTTACAGCTGGAATATTGAAACCACAGGCCAACCAGGAAACTCACAGAAGCCCAACTGCTAAGACAAAAGATGATCCTTTTATAAGGAAAGGTGTGGTCTTGCAATACATCTTCCAAGTAATATAGAGCAAAGTAGTAGCCAATACAAATACTTCAGCACATCACTTTATTTTCTTTAGCAGTTCAGGATTCCAAGGAGAGCATTGCTGTATTTATGACAATAAAATAAAGGTATGAAACGTACAGGTATCAGTAGCTACAGGAGAAAGAGTGCTATGATACTGAAAAAGAAATGATTATATTAGCTTTCTTACCTTGGGTCAATTACTTCTGGATAGGCACAAACTCTCAAAGTTTTAGAGTTGGAACCAACAGCATATAAACTCCCACTGGGATGAAAGGCTACAGCTCTGACAGCTTGTGTGTCTTCTAGAGTATTAATGCAAATAAATTGCTTTTTTGATTTGTCATCCTGTGTAAAAGGATAACAGTCAAATTAGGTTCTTCTGTGTAAAACTGGACATTTAAAAGTAGGTGTGACTGCTTTGTGGAATAATGTAAAGTTACTGTAGCCAAGTATTAACAAGTAGCAGCACAGAAGGCTGGATCACTCAAAGTGCAGTTTTGTAAACAATGTTTTCTCCAAATCCAAGAATGTCACACTTGAAGCTCTTTTCTTCAACTGACTTTTACAGATAACATTAGATTAGTATTTCTCATTCTCCCTCCAGATTTCCACTTGCTTTTGTTCTTCTAATACTACAAGTTATTTCTGTGTAAATCAAATAAAAAAAATAAAGCACATTCCACTTCAACTTTTTTTGTGTTTTAAAGGGGGTGTGTGTGTGTGTGAGGGTGGTCAGACATGGGAGGAAGTAGCCCACAAAGGCTGGGAAACCTCCTCCATCCTTGGAGAGACTCAAAACCCAACTGGACCCAGCCCCAAGCGTCCTGCTCTTGTTGACCCTCTTTTGAGCAGTGGGTTTGGATTCAGTCTCCAGATGTCCCTTCCAATCTCAACGGTTTTGTGACTCTGTAGGCACTGTACCAACCAAAACTCATTCTAAATATCTCTTAATAGTAAGAGGATTTCACACTCAGGGTTAAGTACTGAATCTTTTGATAACACCCATGGTAAAAGACAACAAGAAAACTCACCTCATCACCTCTTGTCCTAGATAAATTCCCTGAAGAATCTTCTGACTGTGGCTGAGTGACATGTTCTGAGGCACTGTTTTGATTTGGTGAAGTGTTTAAAATCACGAGACAAAACAACAAGAGCAGGGATAGATTTTTTGGTAAGTATCTTTTGGACTAAAGTTACAATTTCAGTCATTCTCAGAACTGATTCATTTGTGTAAAGTGTTATACATGTCTGAATCATTACCACTGAACTATTACTTTTACAAGGGGCAGCCCTTTTTGCAGCAACTCCAGCACTGAACAAGAGAATGCAGTTAAAAGTATTTTTCATTCCATAATGTACCTATGTATAGGTACAGTATATACACAGAGAGGTGGAAGAATTACTGTTTCTTTCAGGTCAGCACTACTTTTAGTTAAAAGAAGAAATTCAGTTCCCATTCTGTCCTCCTCCCTTCATCTAGTTTGTACTTCATAAAAAAATCTTTCAGAATCTTAGTATATACAAAATAAACAAGAACTATACATCTTATGATGGAATAAACGTTCAAAATTAAAAACAAGCACAAAATGTAGGCCATAACAAAATAACCTCTATTCTTCACGCATGCTGTCAGAAAAAAATAAGAAAAAGACTTTATAAATCCCACATAAATATTTAAAAAACACTGATCATGAGCTAAATACTCCTATTCAATGACAAATTAATTTGGCAGCTGAAGATAAATACAAGCAGCTCTCCCACAGCACCAGAAGAGTATTTCCAGTCCTGAATGCTCTCCAGTAACTCACCTCTGAGTCCCCTGCACAGGTGACTCTTCAGGAAAGGGTATCTGATTAGCTGATCCACACTTGCGAGGAGTGCTTGTATTAAGATTTGGGCTATCAGTTGTTATCCTCTGGCTACCATCTGAAGGTGCTGATGTGAAGTTACTTGCTGGGTTGGTAGATGCAATCCCTTTGCTCCCATTACATTGCTGGCTAAGTGTTTGTACATCATTCCCAAGACTGTCCATACCCATATTTAATTCTCCTAGTTTCTGGATAGATCTAATAACAAATGACAAGTTAAAAAAAACAAACCATCAAACCAGGCCATTATGAGAACTTACAGAGGGATATGAGTGGGTAGAAGAACAAAACTCCCCTAACCTGTTGAGAAACTGTTCAGTAAGGTTCTGTTGCTGGTCAGCTCCATCTTCTTGATTGACTCCTCCTTCCAACAACATCTGCTGATACAATTGTCGCTGCTGTTCTTTCTGCTCTAAGTGCTGCTGGTACCGGAGTCTTTGTCTGTAGTATTCCTGAAACTGCTCTGTGGAATCACGAAGCTAGAAAGGAACGAGAATCACAGATGGAATTTAAATAGTTAATTGGGGTATTTAACATAAATATTTACTTTCTGGTACAGTATTTCAACACAGGCATCAAAAGCCAGGAAATTCACCTCTGAGGAGTGATGATTTCATTCTTCCTTAAAACCAGACACAATTTACATATTAAAAAGAGAAAGCACTGCCAGCCTATGCTATTCACTGTTGAAGCAGTCCTGCCCTAATTCTGAAGGTTACTGCTCTTTCCTACAAAATTTCCAAAGAGCAAAACAAAGAAGTGATTGAAAATTGAAAATACAAATCAGAAAACTATCTAAGTCATACTTTCATTGCAAATTTAGTATTTTCTGCCACATTGACACCTCCCTGCCATTGGTCTGCAGACCCAATTTACCTCTCCCAGCACCCAGCTCTGCAGTGGTCTATCTGTATGTTACATTTTACTTCTAAAACTGATGTCCTGTTTTAACTTTAAAATTCCTTATTTTCTGGACCAAACAAACACTTCAAGTTCCTTTTTCATAGTCTTTTCTCCTTTACATACTGTCCTTAGCTTCCCACACTGCCAGCTGCCCAGGACTTGCTGCCTTCTGCATTCCCAAACCTCATTTTTCTTTCACTTCTTTGCTAACAGCTGAGAACAAGATTAAAATTAACAAACAGAAGACCAAAAGCACTTCAGTCCAAGGCCAGATTATCCACACTGAACTGCCCTACATTTTCTGAAGGAAATAACCAAACTGCATATTTACCAACTAATAGAAAAAGGAGTAGTAAAAGGAGAAAAAAAACCCACCTCGGGTGGGTTTTTTGTTTTCTGAAGTGACAGCTTTGTCATCTATCATTTTAAGTTGTATAAAGACATCTTCATAACTTTGCATTAGTTCAGACAATTTATACACATTCTGTCTTTGTAACAGCCTTTGCATTTCTTCTAATTAACAACACTTGCACTATGATTTTTTGTTCTCAGACAATAATTTTTTAAATTTATAATTAACTTCTTAGCACTGTTGCATTTGCAAAACATTTACCACCTTAAGTCTCTCATGGTGAGTATTTGCAACTCAGAAACTCCAAAGTTATTGACAGAAGTCCTAAGTGTTTATTTCATGAACTATTCCCCAGTCCCCGGGTTATAATTCTAAACAACCACCATATTCTTGTCTATATTTCTTTACCTGACTGATACTTGTTTGTTACAATTTTATTCAATCTTTTAATTTTTTTGATTCTGTGCCATATTTCCCAAACTAATATGCAAACCTGAAATATGTTGCCCAGAAGCTCTATTCTGTAAACTCTGGCTTCTAAATCAGCCTCTACAGGAATACATCAAAAACAAAGCTCTGAAAAGAAACTTAAATTAATTTCTTACTCCTACAGGTATCCATCTATATTGCTATGATGTAGGAAACAAAACAAGGTGAAATTGCAGCTACTACATTCTTTTCTACTTGTGTAGAACAGCCTGGCCAACATCTTCACCCCAGCACCTCCTGTCCTCATTCTCTCATCCTGCATCTGTTTTATATTTTTCTCCTTTTGAAGCCTGCCTGTCCTGTTCTATACCTAGCTAAGCTCTTCCTTCCCTTCCAACATGCATACAACACACCACTGCAGCAGAGAAGTGACTCAAAGTCCAGCAGGGGAGTGAAGTCCTCAGCTTTAGAGGACTTTGTTAATCCTTCAGCAGACCCCATTGCCTCACTCAAGTATCCAGAGTCTACTAGAACACAGCCCTGTCAAGGCTAGGCTGGTTTTCAGTCCCCAGAGGTGCCATAAGCCAAGACAAAGTTTACTTAAGAAAATCAAACCTGAGTCTGCAAACAGAACAGACAGCACACTCAACGCTATTTTTCACTTCCAAATTTAGAGACTGGTATTTAAGTGTGGAAAAAGAATAGAATAGATAACTGTTTTCATTGTTTCCTTCTGAGCTATAATTTCACTTACCACATATTGCTGTTAAAGAAAAAAAAGAGAAAAAAGATAGCCAAGGCACAAGCCTTCAAAGATGAACCCAAAAAAAGGTTATGCTATTAGATTCTGAAGAGCAAAGATATATTTATGAGGGAATTACCCAATTTTAATTTTTCTGTGTTCTCTGTTTCTATGAAACCTAGTGTTAACACCAAAAATTACAAGCTACATGCTAGATTTCTCACTAGAACATGAAAAGGATGTTTAAGCACTGTTTCATTGACGGCTGGGTTTTATTTCTTTAAAGATATACACAACAGTTCAGCTGGACTGCTGATGTGACAAGGCACTGTAATCAGCTGCATTACAGACTCAAATATCAGCAGAACTTCATACAATGGGAGGACAAAAAAGTAGTAGCTTCTTATACAAGATGCAATATGGCATTTTTCCTATAGCAAAACATGATTCAAAGCAACCCACTGTCATGCATGAAGTTCTCTGCACAAAGGCCAATCATTATGAAGCAATCAGAACCCAGCTCAAAGGGCCTCATTATTTTTAAACAAACAAGTCCTACCTCATTTTTCTCTTGTTTGGCTGATCCCTGACTCTGTGCTGCACTGAGAGGTTCATTTTCTGGAGCTGAGCCCTGGCACGAAGCCTCACTGCCGATGGGATGCTGTGCCTCCACGGGAGTATCACTTCTCGCAGCAACATGGAAAAGAAGAGATGCTTAACTGAGAAAAATTAAGAGTAGAAAATCAAAAAGATAACATTCTAGAGTAAGATCTGGTACCACAAGCATGCAAACTACGTAAGTCACATCAAACTGAAGATACTGGTGAGGAAAAAAATGCCACTTGCCGTGTGTTACATTGAAGAAAATAAACTCTCTGATGAACAAAAAGCACAGCCAGTTTCCAAAAAGCCTTACTACCATAGCATACCCCAATTTCATTTTTTTCTACCCTTACATTTCAATTCTACACCCATTAAATAAGTTACTCAGAATCTCCCATTTCAAAGGAATTATGTGCACAAAATCTACTATATACTAGGAGACTAAACTCTTCCCTAACATATCAGTTTAATTACCACTACCAATCTAAATTTTAACTAATATCCATGGATGTTTAACATCCATCTGCTTGAACATTCCTCAAAGTGCAAGGTAAAAAAATATTTATATTGGTTTTGCTTTTCTTGTGTTATAAGTATTTCTGCATGACACTCTTTCCAAAATAGTTTGGCAATCAATCAGTCAATGTGCAGAACACATTACAAGCATTGGATGAGCTTCTTCAGATTTGTCAACTTAAGGTCTCTTTTACTCAGTTTGATACAGATCAGTAAAATTAGAGGATTCACAATAAACAAGTATCTTCAGGAGGTACACTTTGTAAAAATGTAGTATCAGGGATACTTCCCTAAGACTTAAGCTATCTACAAAAACTCCAGTTGAGAAGAGCCTGGTAAACCTCAAGATTTTAATCAAACAAAACAACCCCTTACAAGGTAAGTATTCAGTTAAATATTAAAACATACATTACTCTAAGTATTTCCATTATCACTGGTGAGCTGATGTCAGTTTGGTAGTGTTTGTTTTCCTTTTACTGAGTTTAATTACATCTGCTCTTTACCATAACACAACATATGGAATATTGCTCCAAGGCAAAACTAATAAGAGACACCAGCTGTGGCCTGGATTGATCACCACAGTCCCAAATGTCAGCTGCTGACCACTGCATCCAAGAGCAGGGCTAGTTACCCATCTGCTCCTCTAAGAGCCAAAAAAGCTGGCAGCTGCTTTCTAGGGAAGAGTGACTGTAACCATTTGAAAGGGACAGAACTGCTGATCAAAACAAAGGCCAGGCAGAAACATGATGATAAACTCTCAACTGATAAGTGCCATTTCTCCCAGCTACCAGGACATTTCTCTCAAAAGCCAATTTTGCAGTCTACATCTCATTAGAGAACTTACTAACAGCATAACCCAACTATCTCAAAGTCTGATACAAAAAACATATTACCTTCAGCTGCCTTACTCATCTTTGATCTAAAAAATATGAAGTAAATATTTAAGCTGAGCTACTATTGTAACAATTCAAGTGATACAGGAATGCTACAACAATGGCATACTGTCATTTCCACCGACTTCACTGGGATATGGAAAGTGTTCATGTATACTTAAGTAACGAATTTACAGCGTCAGGACCAACATCATTTATCAAGACTTGAGGACAGAATGCAATGGACAGAGAAGATGGGAGTTACAGCTGTTTCACAGTGCCCATTTATTTATCTGGAATGGAAGAACACAGTAATGCTGAACACAAACCCTAGCTAGACCATATTACATACTTGGAGCATATTTGTGCTCCGTGCTAGGAAACTTTAAGAAAGTCCACACTGAATCCCTAAGACTCAAATCCAAATATGAAAATCTACTTAGATCAGAAAAGCATAAGGAAAAAAAACACCTTCTACACAGAGCTTTCATTACAACAGAATTTGAACAACCCCCTTATGTTTCAGCATTAGTTATGTTCAGAGTTACAGTGAAGGTAAGAACACAGAAACAGTGCAACATAAGCTAAGGTAAAAACAGAGCTGTAGCTGCACTTACCGCTCTGGTGACTCTTCAAAAATGCTGTGACATTCAGTATTCTCAAGCATGAGGCTCCTGCTGAGATTCTGTACTCCAGGGTAATGGAAATTAGCGAAGGAGTGTGACATGGGAGAAGTTTTGGTCCCGAGGTCCGTGACCCGCTTATCGTGGTTTGTCAGTCCACACGAGAGCCCATCTAAGGCAGGGTTTAAGGAGCGGGTCATGTAAGCGTCTGCTGACTGAGGCCGTCGCATCGGGGATGACGGGTAAGGAGAGAGTTTGCTGATGAGAGGTGTCAGAAGATCAGCATAGGCAGCTTTTGTAGGCTTGAGGAGTTTATCAACGTGAATATTAAGCATCTTTTGTTCAAAAGCACAAGAAAACACAGTAGCTGGCAGATTCTGCAGCCACGATAATAAGCTAAGGTCCAGGTCATCACAGCCATTACCACACAAGAGATCAATGCCCAGCAATACTTCACTTTCTGTGATTTCTTCTCCTGTCGCTTTACTCTGACAGAATTCCACACAACACTCATAAAGCAATCCCTTCATGACAAGCTGAAACAAGCGATTGTTACTTGCTTTGAAGCCGGCCTCGCTCAGTTTCCTATCCGCTGGGATGAACTCCGCCACCATGACGCAGGCTTCCTCAAAGCAGTGCACGCGGGCAGTGCTGGGATTCCAGTCCTTGAACTCGGCGTGGTTGGTGAGGCGAGGCAGCGTCAGCAGCAAGCACAGCTTACTGTAGTCTTCCTTAGAGGGACAGTACTCCTCCAGCGCGTGCAGGCACTGCACGGCCTCCCGCATGGTGAACTCCAGCTACGGAAACATTCATGTCAACACTACGTCTGTTTCCACAAGAAAACACTTGAACAGGCAGCAACAGGATTTGTCTATCGTTCGTTTATTACCATGTAATATCGTATTTTCATTAGAAAAGCATATAGAGTCTGAAATTGCTGATCCGAGGGCAG
Organism: Notiomystis cincta; assembly: GCA_013398075.1. Classification (NCBI taxonomy): domain Eukaryota; kingdom Metazoa; phylum Chordata; class Aves; order Passeriformes; family Notiomystidae; genus Notiomystis; species Notiomystis cincta. The sequence continues at coordinate 256,867 of VZRX01003956.1, read as the reverse complement.
TTACAACAGAGAAAAATTCCTAGATGGTTTGACTTCCTAAAATCCCCCATCCAGTCCCATTTTTTACAGATTTATGGAACATTTTCATGTCACTACAGGTTTGATGGGCTTAAAATTTTAAGTCTGTGGCTGAGCAGTTTCAATTCTATTATAGCACAAAAGGTTAAGTCCATTCTCAAAGCCAGCTGACATATTTTCCCCTTTATTTCTATAACCTATGCCAGCAGCTTTTCATAAAAGCTTTGTAGATTGCTCTAGTTTCCAGTGATCAGCAGCTTTTATACTGAGATTTTCTGTTCCTCAATCGAAAATGTTAAAAATGTTCAAAGAGTTCTCAGAAGATAAGATCTCCAAATGAATAGAGGGCTTTATCACAAAGCCTGTTGATAGCTAAGAGCCAAGAACCACATTAAATAAGCAAAACCTGACATTTTCAGTTACATGGATTTAAAAACGAGAAAAACTCCCCACTTACCCACGTTACCTAGAGACTTCAACACAGCAGCCTTTGACCCACAACATGCCAACACAGTTGGTAACATTTACTACCAAATAAGGAACATTAATCTGGTTTTTCCCCTCTACTGCTATCTAGAAACAGTATACAAATTGAGGGATCAAAGGACTAGTACACCTCCCATTTATAAACAGAAATATGGACTTACTTTTAACTTTCTCTACTCTGTTAAGAGAAAACCCTGAAGTGCAATGTAAGTGTAATAGGATAGAGAATTAAAATCAATTTGGTCTGGAAAACAAAATCACTTGTCTTAAAACTACTGTCATTCTTCATTTTTAATTTCGTAACATTTTTGCTTAGAAATTTTGTATTACTGTATTGTCAACATAAATGAAAGACTGTAACTAATTTCACAATCTGCACACCTCTTTGCCCCTTTGAGTTAATGTCTCCTTCCATATCAAAAACTTAAGTCCACAACTCCTGCTGTTTGCACATTTAACTGAAAGTCCTTTGTGAACACATCTGCTCCCTCAAAAAAACAATTCTGACCTTTCTCTCCAAAACCAATAGAAACTAAGCATAAGATTCATTCAAACTTTCATCTGGCTCAAATTACCACAATAAATTTCTGTGATTCTGTGGCCTGCTTCAGAATATTTCTGGGAAAAAAAAAGTAATTAATAAAAAAAAGAGCCCTGTACTTTAGCACAACAGCCTAAAGTAAATCTGAGTGTCAGGACCACAGACACAGCATATAAGTCACTGATCTATCTGCAAAGTTTTAAGCAACCCTTTTATGTACAATTGCTTTTGAGATCAGGGAGCCACACTCATTTCCAAATAATACTGATTACTTTTTCCAGTGTTTATGAAACCATTTAGGCATAGCTAAAATCTGTGTATTAAATGCTGGGAACTTCTGCTCTGCCTTTAATCTGACTAATCTCAAAGAGATTTTCTGACAACAAAAAAATTCCCAAACCAGAGGCAATTATTACATGCTGAGGCTCATCTTCTGCTGACATCGCATTGTTCACACATAAGGCTTCCAGGAACTTCTGCTTCATTATAATGTAACGAAATCTGCAGGTGAGAAGAGAAATACTGTACATCTTCCTCCAGTAGTTAAACATTATTCTAGAGACAAGCAGGCTATTTTACATCAAATTTCTGAGTTAGGCATAGCTATTGCCATGACAAGGAACTCTGATAGGAAATTTTAACAAATTGGTAACCACAACATTTTTTTTTTTTAAAAGGAAATATTTTTTCCATAATTGCCTTCAGAAATATTCTGTTACAAATATCAGAACACTAATTAGGAAAAAAAAAAACATACCAATCATATTATTTCTTGAACAGAACTATGACAGAGCAGTCACCTATTAAAAGACTTTACAACATGCATCATATTCCTAAAGTCTATGGCACATGACAACTCATTACAGATTGCTTGCACGTATTTTAAGTACAAGTTTAAAAACAGATGCACATACTTTAGGAACAGCACACAGCCTAGAAAAAAACCACTAAAAGCTAAAGTGAAAACTTTATAACCACTGTTTTTATAGACAATCCTTAGAAATCCATGTACTTTCCAGAACTCAAAAAACTGAACTCTGACATATATTCTATTTTACCTTTTCTTGTCGAATTTTTCCATACATTCAAGAGGCTGAATAAATTGAAGAACCTCATCCCACTGGCCATCAAGAATCAATTGCCTAGTGAAAGAAAGGATCATTCCTTGAATGTCACTGGACAAGAACATCCCTTTTCTAAGTAAGCATTTAAATACAAAACAATAATTGAAATACACAACAGGTCATCAATACACTTTGAAAAGTCAATGTTTTGCACAGGTGCCAAGATGATTGTCTAATAAGATTAACAGTAAGAGCAAAAGCCAAGTCTGTTCTCAATAGTTTGAAAAAATAACTGCATACTAGAAGGACAAATATGAAGTACTTTAAAGGCACAGCAAAAAGAATAAAATGGTCCTGTGTCTCCTTGCATTATCTGTAGTGCTAATTTAAAAAAAAAAAAGCAAGAAAAAAATCTTACTTGAAGAGTTTGAAGAAAGACATCATTTCAATGAATACATCCCAATTAATGAAAGAGAACTTAAAAATGACTTAATTTTAATTGTATAAATATGATAGGGCTATTTTATGAAGGGGGTAGGAAAACACAGAGCTCCCACATTATGCATGTAAGAGGAAGAGCTGGGCAGGAAGGGTGCCAGTACAGGAGCTCAAGTTCCAAGATCAGTGGGCTGGAATGCACAGGTAGAGCAGCTCCATTTCTTCGTGCCCTCCTGCCACACAGAGCTCTCTATAAAAGGCCCAGGCTTACAAGGAAAGCATGAGTGTCTCCAACTAAGCTAACAATGAAACAAAAATCACTGGATTAATAACTTGAATCTTCCTGCAATTCTTCTTTCATTTCATTTTAGTCCAACATACATAATTTTAATGAAAAGGGAAGCCGGGTGAGAAGATTTTTTCACAGTGATAAAATGCATTTTTAAAAGTTCTAAGAGCAGCTGGATAAATTACTTTCCCATGCTTCAATATTATTATGTACTTTTGGCACGAACAGAAAACATCAATGCTGAAAAACTAGTGTGGATGTACCCTGATTCTTTTAATACTGTTGAGGGCAATATCCTGAACGGTAAATTGCACCAACCCTCATGCCTTGATGATAAAAGATACTCTTTTTGTGTTGTTAAATTTAAGAGAAATTTCAGTATTATTCTGAAATGCACGTAATATTTTTGGGGAAAAGCTCTGTAAACCACTCATCCTTGATCTGAACACTAGAATACTGTAAAAACATTTTAGAAGTCAATAAACCACACCTTGAGGGCCATGTGATTGGTAAGTAGATAGTGACACATCACAGATGCCAACAGGTCTTGCTTTCCCATCCTATTCATGCCTATGGTTTTCCCCCAGTTTAGTCTGCACTGACACTGGCACTTGTTAAGGCTCCTTTCCCACTTGAATTCATTGGTGTGCCAGAAAAATAACAAAGTTAAAATGAGCAAGCAAACAAAAATATCTGGGTCAATGTATGCTGCTGCTGCCTGGTCAGTGTCTCCAAGTGGCTCAGGGATGGATGTCAGTAACTCTAGAGCTGGAACACACTGAGGGCTGGGCCACAGAATGGGGTCAGGAAAAAGTGGAGTAAGATGAGGGCACAAGTTAAGATCTCCTGTTTAGTGGCACAGTGCTGGTGACTGAATCCCAGTCCAACTCCTGTGTTTTTATAAGTGTGGTATTTAAGCACCAGAACAAAGTCCTACCTTAGAAAGAGCATGTCATCTGAAAACAAGCCATTAATGACCCCACTTTCTTTCTCAAGTGCCAGCATGCTGATGTGAAGCTTCCTTGAGTTCAGAAAATCTAGTATTAGCTTAATTATTTCAGCTTCTTTAACGTTCACTGTTTCTTCAGCCGTCATGATGGCAGCCTAAATGGAAAGAAAGAATTTTAGTTATGATCAATATCTTATTTTCTGCTTGGTTATCAAATGTTAGCTACCAACAAAAATGAAAATGCAGGTTTATAGAACTGAACATAGTGGCATTACAAAAATAAAACAAGATGAAGTAATTGATTTTGAGCTTGACCATGAAGCCATAATTAAGATCTACCAATGCATCTGCAACTTTTCCATTTTGTCCTATATGCATAAACAGGGGCCCAGAGAAACAAATCTACCAAGAAATCAATCCTCTAGCAATGTGAAAATATTATGCTTACTAAGTCTGCAATATGTAAAATTTTCCTCTCTGAAATGCAAACAGTGAAGTTCAAAGAGCGTAAGAGTCACTTACTATGTCATTATCTAGAGCTCTCACATATGAACTTAAATATTTCTAACACAAAAAGCACAGCACACTAAAAATGTCACCTCTCCTTAACTTTTAAGTAGCATATGACAGCTAAGCCAGGGGTGTCCATTCTTCCTTCCTAAGGATGACTATTTCTGTCTATTCCCCCATGAAGGACCAAATGCTGCCAGCTCAAGGTGGCCTAAGACAGGCCCTGCTGGCTGCCAGACTCCCATGCGCTCACTTGCCTCCTTGTGTGTTCCTGGCCCTTCCTCAGCTCTCCTCACTTCTGTCACTGCAGGAGCTTTCCCACCAGCTCGGGTTCTTGGCTCAGTGTTCTAATGAGCTGTCCAGCCAGCAGAGAGAAGTGGGCAGATGTGGCTCAGCCTCTGGTGACCAGCAGGCTGTTTGTTTAAAGCTCCCACAGATACAAGGTCCAAGCTCCTTTGCAACACAATTCCTCCAAGGACATGAGAATTGGAGCATGTACTCCCTTTAGGGAACCTAAATTAAATTTTTCTTCTGGCTAAGTCTTGCCTGATTCCATAAGTATGGCTTAAAGAAGAAGTTGTTGAACTTTCTTTTTCAAATGGTAAAAAGACTTGACAAGTAACTACTAAGCTGATCTGCTGAAAAAGAACTGGGGATGAGGGGAGAAACCTGTTAACACAGCCAAGCTACACAGACAGCACTGCCTTATCAGAAGCTCTAAAAACCCAAACCAAATCCTCCTCACACCTAGCAGCACTCCTACAAGAATATGATTTAAGAGCAGAACATTTCAGTTTAATCCCATGTTACTACTGCAAAAATGGGCAGTGCCTCTTCTCACCTCTGCACTCCTCCCAGCCAGATGAGCCCCAGAGCTGGGCTCTGTGCTAAGCCAGACCACTCCTCCGAGCCAGGGGCAACTCAAGCATTTCCGCACTGCATGGGCACAAGGGCACTAATGCTGACACAAGGAACTATCAGAGCTCTGCCTTCTGGCAGTAGCAAAGTCTTAACCTGACTTCAGCGCACTCTCATAATCAGTCTAAGAGCAGAGAAGAAACCAGTACCAGTGATGAACCCTCAGCAGGAGGCAACAGCCCCAGCAACAAGGAGAGACACTGGAGCAGCACTGATCCGAACAATGAATAAAGGGAGGGGAGGTGATCACACAGAGCAGGACATACACAGCAAAAGGCTGTAGTTCTCAGTGTCTCTCATAATTCAGAAGGGGACAAGAAAATTGTTCTTAATTCTCTCCTAGAATCATTGCTGGACCACTTATGCAGATCCAGCAATTGAAAGACAACTGGCTGTGGGCAACCCATCTCCCAAGACAACGTGGGAACATGATGCAACCTTCAGGGATCACATTCTTGGAAAACTGGAGTTAACAAATTATCTACCTCCTACTAGGGAAAGATGCACAGAACCCGAGTAAGTTTGAATAAACAAAATAAAACACTAAAAATATTAACAAGAAATTAATTATGTACCAGACAGGAAAGGAAAATACAATTATTCCAAGAAACTTCTCACTGATCAGCATAAATGAATGCCAATGAACTTGTAGGGATACAAAAACTTAGGCCTTAATAACATGGTTTTTTGCACTATTTTCTAAACCCCCAAATTTTCCATCTGCCTCACCAGTGTATGCCATTTTTTTTTCCATGTAAGTTTTTGCCACAACATTTGACTAGCAAAGCATTTGATTATAGCAGCACAGTTTATTTTGGAACAACAGAGACCTATTTGTGCCAGATGAAATGGCCTAACTTCTTAAAATGGCTGGGTCTAATTCTCATTTTAGTCACAGAAGACTCCAGTCACCAAGTATTTTGATGGGTTTCATGAAAGACACACCCAGAGACCATAAGCACACTCTCAACCAGTAAAGTTAAAAGGAAAGATTAAATTCTGGCTTGCAGAAAGCTTTGCTGCAAGAAAGAAAGATAGACCCACAAATCAAAAACCAGAACTTGTAGATAGATGCTTTTTCCTTATGTTTTAGCCCCGTTTCAACTTCCCCTTTTGGCAACTGGATATGGATTTTTATCCCAGAGAAATATTCAACCCTACCCTTACACACTGAAGGGAAAAAAAATCAACACAAATTTAACCAGCAGTTTAATATTAACATCTTAATTCACAACCTAATCTAAAGCATTTGCACTTCTCTTTTATTATGCTTTATGACACTGCTGGTTTTTATATAAACTAATTAACCTCCTTGTCAAAAGACTAAGTAAGGCTTAGGCAAAGCTCTACTGAGGTTCCCCATCAGAAAACTACTAGAAAAAAAATCAGACTAAGAATTCCTTTGAAGAAAGGAACACCAATCCCAGCTTTCTTTTCAACTGGCTCTACTAGACACAAGTGTAAACAGGAAGACACCCTACATGGCTTCAAAGCTTGTTTTAATTCCCTATATATTATACTGATGACAAAATGAGCACATTACTCAGTACTTTGCCTCAGAGTTCATCTACATTAAGTAAAATCCAGCATCTGCGAGCTATCTTCCATTTTCCGTTGTAGTTTTTTTTAAATATTATGTTTCTCCTGAACAAAAAGCTTCTGACAATTTGAACATTTAACTTAATTTCCTTAATTTTCATAGATCAGGGAGGGAAAAGACTGGTTGCACCCTCCATATTTGATACAGGTCTAGCAACAGCAATTTTGGGGTGCAGGAAAGAAAAATGTATTACAACATCCAAACTTAGTTTGGATACTGAACTTCTGTAAAAGAGTTGAAGTACACTGATAAGCTCATCTGCTAACAGTATTATGATAATATTTAGTGTGCATTCCCTATCAGTGCAACACAAGTAGCTAGAAAAGAACAGTTAACCTACTAGAGAAGATTTTCATGTAACTGATGGTTTTTAGTCTGATGAGCTCAGACTTCTCTTACAAGCATTATGCTGTGAAAATAATAAGCAGCATTTTAGCATGAAATTATAAATAAACACAGGCTTACACACTGCCCTCTATGAAATCTATGAGGTTTTCTGATATTCAGTGGTGTGTCAGTACATGTATAAATAAAAATAATAATAATTAAAAAGCAAAGAACAGCAGGGAAACTCAAGATTAGAGCTCAAGCTGCATCTTTGGTCCATCACACTGCATTGCTTTCTGCCAGCACATATGGCACATAACGTCACAATCTGATCAGCTCAAGCTCTAATACTCAAGAATGATTGAAGCACAGCATTAGCTTGAGGTATAAATGAAAGCAAACAAGAATTAGAGCTTAATATTTCAGGTGGCTTGTAGCAACCACATTTCTGACACAACCTTTTTTATCTTGCCAGGTCTTTTCAGAATGGCATTTCAACACATCTTCCTTCCTTCTCCTGTCCACTCCTTATCTTCTGCTAGTTCTGTATTTAAATTTGGTTTTCTACATCAAGAAAACAAAAAAACTTCTTGCCACAAACCTGACACACCTTTTTTCTTTAACTTCAGTGGACAAGATACTGTTTAAGCAAGCTCTTTGGAACATAACACCTAATGCTAAATCTCCCAGTGAGAGGCTGCACCCTTGTTCTGTTCTTACGCCTGTTCTAAGAACGTGCCAACAGCAAGAATCCTCTCATAGGGTTAAAAGCATAAGAAAATAACTCTTGAAAAAATGAAAACATATTTATAGCCATTTACACATATAAACATACTATTCCAAGAAAATGTTTCTAAACTAGACGTATCTAAAGATAGTGCTGAACAGTCTCTCTAAACTACCCTTCTTAGAAGAAATTTAAAATGCATATGCATGCACATGATAGAAATTAAAAGTTTAATATTAAAAAATAATTAAATTGTGAATTCTACAGTAAGTGTTATTCATGTTATTTATCAACTGAACAGACCACTTGCCAATAGCATAGAATATACAAGAAAAAAAATTATAGTTCAAATTTTAAGTGTCATGCTGTGAGAGGAATAACATATTTAAAGGGACACTCAATGGCAAATTAGGAGCCTCGTTCACTGACAGCTGCGATGCAGACCCACAACCTCAGCATCCTGGTGAGCTGTCACAGAAAACCTCAGTGTGAACAAGTCATACATATTTAAAAAGCTGGCTACTTTGCATTAAGCCATTTCACCTTGTAATTCACCCCACGGTCACTTACGTTTGACTCTTGTGCCTTCCCAGAGGCCACTCCACAGTTCTGGCTACACAGAGCCCACAGGGCACACGGGGCCCGGTCAGTCCCTAGTGGCTCCATTTCTGAAGCGCCCTCAATCATCTTCCAGTTATTCTATAGCAAAAGAATTTACAGGAGAAAAAAAAAAAAAAGACTATAGGCCCAATTTTTATCACGACTGATTCCCTCAGCAGAGCTCGCCGATACCCATTTCACCGCAAGAAATCACAATTCATTATCTCAAATGAAATACACTGAGCATATTAAGGCCTTCAGAGAAAACCTTCACTCAACTTTGCACAGCTGAACTCTGAGACCTTTTCTACCCTATAATACACAGCAAATCGGTGTCCTCTTACACACCAGCCTTTCCTGCCTCACACAGATTTTTCCCTGGCTTGCCAGCTAGTAATCCATTTTGTTCCTCTGCTTGGATCAGCTGTTGCTCTAGAGCCACCGCGGTAATCCTCGTCTCACCACGCTTGAGAGGTGACCGCAGAGCTCTCAGCGTTCACCAGTCCCTCTTACAACACGCACACGCCTTGCCCAGCGCATTCCGCACCGCGAATGACAAAAAGGTGACATTAAATTATGCAATGCTTCACATCACAGTCAAGATAGAAGGCAGAAAAATAAGAAAAGCCAAACACTTTCCAAAGACTAGATATTAACGCGTTTTGACTGTAATACCCCGCGTTGTTCTAATATTTTTTTCCTCTCCACGCGCGATTCCATGCGAAATCAGCTCCGCCCGGTTTACAGCAGCCGCCCCGGTTAATCGCGCCGCGCCGAGCCCGCATCAGCATTTCGGGACCGTGAGCTCAGCACCGGCGGCGGGCAGGGCCGCACGGCCCCGGCGCAGCTCCAGCAGGGCGGCCCGGGGCACAGAGCGCTCCCCCGGCACAGAGCGCTCCCCCGGCCCGCACCGCGCCTGGGCTACCCGGGCGGGCCACAACAAAGGGGCTTCGGCGCTCGGGCGTCGCCGGCAGCCG